>OX465110.1:12987928-13212928 GCA_949987565.1 Luidia sarsii
TTTATCACGTCGAGCAAGGGCAAAACCTCATTGAATTACATTCTCCTCGACGCAAACATGATGTTATATCTGTGACGACTATTTCAATCGCAGTAATATTATCTTAGATTTAGGTACAGCGTTCAATTGAGAGTTGCAGACGAGTTGTTTTAATCACGTGCACTTCGTTTTTAAAATTGGCGAATGAATTCTCTTGGCTGACTTACTGAACAGTGTGTGCAGTGTGTGAATACCCAGGCTATTTACACTGTCAAAAAAAATAACCAACAAAATAACCAACAAAATTGTATTCAAACAGTGTGTGGACACAACAATTGCCATCGTTGGTGGCATTTTCATAACAATTCAGACTACACTATTAATTAGTGCATCTTTTGCCGAATAATTGCGATCGTTTGCCAAGCAGGGTGTGTGTGCATGAATGCTTTGTGGAAAATAATCTCTTTTTTTTCTTCTTCAAATTTCAACAGAGAATTGTGCGCGGTCTAACTGCATGTATACCATCCTTACGAAGAACGCATACATGTGCAGTTTGACCATATGATGCTAGTCACGATTGGATCGCAAATCTTAATGGTCGGGATTTGTATGAACATGAATGAACAAATTGTGATTTGAATGGAGCTTTGAATCATGAAATGAATTTTGTATCAGCTTGAGCAACCCTTATGATGTTTGAAACTGCTGACTGAAAAATGTATTGACCTGAAATACACAGAGGAAGCCTGGTGGTACTGAAAGACCTTAAAAACCTGTTGCTGAGAATTTCTTCAAATACATGAATATCATTCTGAAAATGGGTAAATAAATTCTCAGCCGATCAGATGAACTTCAGTTGCCCTCACAAAGTGTGCATCGCATATATAATGAAGTCGTAAAAGCGCTTGGTACTGACTAAATTGACCTTTGACATTGGGACCTCCTGACCCCCATCCTTGGATCGAAGTGTCGGCATCCTGGCATGATTTTCTTTTAGGATTTAACGTACAGTGCAGTCATTCATGAAACGTACAGGCAGGTCGGGCATATCACACACTGCTTTTAACACGCTGAGTTACTAGCTCTTTTCTGATGAGCCACACTCACTGCTTCAGCGAGACCGTGCACATGGTCTAAGTACAGACAGACACAATGAACTCACCACTGACAGTTTAGCAAACCTTCAAATCTAATTGACTGGGCCATTTAAACTGTCACAACCCCCAGTGCTTCTAATTCTTGTCACAAACCATGAAGGCGTTCACAAATCACTCCCGCTTCCTGCCAGTGCAATTCAAAGGGACAAACCAGCGATGACGAGGACTTTGCAATCAATGCCACACACTGAGCAGTCCATGCACGTACTACGTACTACGCCAAATTCAATCACTGTGAAGTGCAGCTCAATCCAAACGGTGGCTAATTTTTTCAATGTGAGACTATTTCCTATCCGGAATTGCCTCTTAAACGCTGTCCTCTAAGGGGGAGGGGAAGGAGATGAAGAGTGAGGGGGTGGGGGATGGAGGAAGGGGGGGTTGGGGGAAGATAATGATTGATCATAGGGGCCTTGGAACGACGCCTTCAGAGGTGATTGTATGCAAACACGTTAAACGCTTAGCCAACCATTCAGGGCAGATAATACAGACAGAGCGGATCGGCAAAATTTATAGCTTTCCGGTCCCTGAACAACACTGCACCCCTTACAACTGGGATCGTGATTTACTTTCCAATCCTTCTGACTAAATCCTTCTTTTGCGTTCACCTCCTCCACCTCTCTCTCTCTCTCTCTCTCATCTAATCCACTCCCTACTCTCTGTTCTTTCATTTGGTCTCACTATAGTCTGTCCATCAGTTTTCCCATCTTACTAGGTGCGTTCCCACTTCAACGAAACAGCACGATTCACTTTTTGATTTCTGAATCGCAATTCCAAAAATTGATTTTTATTTCGTGCGTGGACGCAAAAAGCTCACTAATAAGCGCGATTGAAATCGCGATCTAATTCACAGTTCTGCTTGCGATCTTTTGGAAACAGCGCGATTATTTGCCAGGCACTGTGTGTGGACGCTATCGAAAAGAGAAAATCAAAAATTAACATCCCACAATTCCATGCCCGTAGATAAACATCCGTCAGCAAGATAAGCTGATTACTGACGCATGATTGCTTGCGATCAGCACACCGCCATCTCATACGCATCCGTTTTTAAATCGCGATTCCCTTTTCAATGTTTTTTGCCTTCTGTGGACTGTGGACACACGCGAAAAAAAAACTTCATTTTTTCAAGCGATCCACTTTCCATTTTTGTTCTAGTGGGAACGCACCTACAGTTTCTGTCTTCCATATATTCTATTGCCTCTTCCCCCTTCCTAACAGTGGTCGCGCAATCGTTCTGTTGAATCTGTAAAAGCCGCTGTATAGCTCTGGAGATTGTAGTCTAGTATCTTACCATGTGCAAAGGTCCCCACTAACCATTTTTTTCTCTGGTTTCGCGAGTCCGAGTCGAGAGCCATACATATCTGGTAGTATTAACGTGACAAGACATGACAAGCAGCGTTCAGTTCCATTTCCAGGTAATGGAGGCCGAGTGACAAGCCACAGTAATAAAGCGTGCAGAGTACACGATCAGGTTTCGACAGTGCTAATAAAAAATTCAGTGGACAAAATTGGAGCACTCTGCCTAACATAATCTGTCATGCACACCTGTACCTAAGTGCGTCGGAAAATCAAATGCAAACTGAACGAAATATGCAAAATGAATGCGGTTCATGCATGCATGAACGTTTTCCCTGTCTGTCTGAAAGTCAGTGTCCAAACTACTCTCATAACCAAAAATGATACTAATTAATCTAAACAATTAGAGGGTCTTAGTTACATTTCAATCCTAGCAGGGCCTGAGGTTTTGAGGTTGTTTTACCCTTGCATGACATGCCATTGAAAAGAGGCCTTTAAAACCCCTACACAACATTGGTAGAGGTCAAAGAATAGCATCCATACGTTGTCTGATCCAACATATGCATGGATTAGCACACCTGTGAAAATTTCAGCTCAATCCGCCAACCGAGTCTCGAGAAAATCGTGAAAACCGCTTGATTTGTTTCGCGAAAATGCAGCATTCAACGCCGTACTGGTCCGAAAAATAGTTTAGATTATGGTGATACATAAACTATTTCTTTTACTCATTTCTCCCAAAATACAACATTTTAGGCAGAAATATTTCAGTTTCTACTATAACCATCTTCAAACTGTATAAGTTTCATGTAAATCTGTGAACATTTCTGTTTTTCGATCTTACCAATGTTGTGTAGGGGCTTTAAAAACAAATTCTCAGAAAAAAATCTCATTTTTTAAACTTCTTTAGGAGAAGTGGAAAAATTGGCAAAGAAAAATTTGACTTAACAGGGACCTCTGGATTAACGTACCAGTGCTCTCTGAGCTATCCAGCCCCTAGATGATGGCCTTCCCTAATAGCCAACTAGTGAACTACTGTAGTCTTTGCCTTTGCCTTAAGAATAACAGATGTCTGTAACCAATGGGAATAAGGGGGAAAAGGTTATCACAAATGTGAAAAAGATTTGGGCCAATCTTGCCTAAATCAAGCGTGTCTTGAAGTTAAAATTGGTCAATTTGGCAAGGGAATAACAGCCATGTAAGCGCACACGGTAGCCGTTGTTGTATTGGTTTTTTGAAACATCACCATGGCTGCCTCGGTGGGCCAATGAGAGTGCCTTATTGGGTTTGTCGCTAGGCAGCGGGGAAATAAGCCCCAGGGCTAGGCAGCGGGGAAATAAGCCCCAGGGCTGGGCCAACCGATTGACAGCAATGCCCTTGGTGCATACTGCGGTTCAAGTTCGTTCACAGTGCGGCGTCGTGCATGCAGAAACCAACGCACAGCGTGTTGTCGTGGCACTCCGCAGGCTAATTACTGACCGGATGTAATATTTTACAGAGTCGAATTTGACCAAGTGGTTCATTTCCACTGGATTAATTGGCTCCAGTCCACTGGCCATCCTCTGCTCAGTAAAAGTCACCAGGAGACCTTTACCGGGCAGAGGTCAATTTGGCCAGCAAAAGCAACTGAGAGAAAATTTGACTACCCCGGTAGGCCATATCCACTGGACTTAAAATTGGAACAGTAACCATCGTCTCAGTTTAAGTTTAAAATAAGTCCAAAGTGATATACAAAAATGTTGCAAACTGCTTACTGACTAAAATTGCCAAAGTGTAAATCTAAAAATTTAGTGGGCCTGACGTTTCGATCCTAGCAGGGCCTTTCTCAAAATAAGTCCAGTGGAAACACGCATATTTTTGGTCCATCGCATGTCAAGTTGTCAACTTTTTTCTACCTTTCTGCCTTTAGTTTGAGAAAGGGCCAGCTACATTGTAGTGACGAAACATAGGCACTCTAATTCCTTTTGCTGTATAATTTGACTTATCCAAGTTATGATACAATTTGTTCAAGGATTTTTTTCTGCGCCTTTAAGCATCAAATCAGTGGGGTTTTTTTTACAACATATTCTCTTGTGACTCGTCCACATCGTTTTCCCCTTCCCTCACCTACACAGCACTCAGTGGGTTTTCTATTCCTACCAGTGTCAACCTATACCCTAGTCCCCCCCTTCCATCCCCATCCCACCTACTTTTTTTTTCATTGTTGGTCAAAGGTGGTCACGCCATGTGCGTTGCTTTGGCAACGGGCTGCAAAATCGGGTCAGTGCTACCCGCACTTTAGTGACCTAAATCCCATTCATAGAATACGTGGCTCACCGAAAAGCTTCTTTCTCTGAAGTCAAGGATTTTTTTCCCCAGCCCATTTACCAACTTACCACCTCACCTATGAGGCATATTTTATCGGCAGCAGTGATATCAAACAGGGGCATGACGATTCTTTTTTCCATCGAATGGTCATAATATCACTTAAAGTGATATACAAAAATGTTGCAAACTGCTTACTGACTAAAATTACCAAAATGCAAATCTCAAAATTTAGTGGGCCTGACGTTTCGATCCTAGCAGTAGCAGGACCTTTCTCTGCCTTTGAGAAAGATTCTGCTAGGATCAAAACATCAGGCCCACTAAATTTTGAGGTCACACGAAAAATGTTACAATCAATCTCAGGACCTCAGCTCCGAAGGCAAAATGTACCCCTCATCGTGAAATGATCTAAGGGCTGGATACCTCAGATGGTAAGAGCGCTGTTTTTTTTTTTCAAAATTGAAGTTAATACACAAAACTGTTGCAAACTGCTCAATGACTAAAACGACCTGTGATACACGAATCTCAAAAGTTTAGAGGGCCTGACGTTTCGATCAAACTGCTTACTGGCTAAAATGACCAAAAAGCGAAAATCAAAAAATTAGGAGGGCCTGATGTTTCGATCCTAGCAGGACCTCTCTCAAAGGCAGAATCTCTCATTCTGCATTCGAGAAAGGTCCTTAGAGATTCTGCCTTTGAGAAAGGTCCTGCTAGGGTCAAAACATCAGGTCATCCTAATTTTTTTATCAAACAAAAACGATCATTACTACCGGTATATACAGAACAGTTTGTTGCTTTGCTGTATCACACACATCTACGTATACCTGTGAGAGATGTCATTGTGGTATTGTGGGTACCCCCACACCCTAAATCTGATGACTCCAAAAGTTGCCTTTGCGAATGATCCTACTGGGATTGAAACAGGCCCCCTACATTTTCTGAAAAGCTGTAACTTGGAATTTGAAATCAGTCAAGCAGTGTGCGACATCTTTTCAAACATTACCGGTACTTTAAATGAGATTTGAAGGTTTGCATGGTGAGAATAGCAGGATAATTAGGTTTGCGGAAACACCATGTAAATACTCTTTTGTGAGTAAATATGGTTCTGAAAAGAACCGGAGGAACTCGAAGTTTTGAACAGTACAGTGTGTGTATACTCTGCTCGTCTTCAGGAGACTCTCCGTCGAGTTCCTCGTCGAGTTCCTCCGGTTCTTTTCAGAACCACACTTACTCACAAAAGAGAATTTACATGGTGTCTCCGCAAACCTAATTATCCAACATTACTTTGTGCTCATTTAGTTTAAAAAAGGAAAAACCTGTAAAACACGAAAATACAAGAAAGATACCAAAGCACTGTAAACTGCATTCCCCGACTCTAATCAGTCGCTGGGGGTGTTCAGAGGCAGAATGGCAAGGACTGGAGTCCTATGGAGGCCAAGGCTGTCCGTGGGCTGAAGCTTTGCCCCAGATTGGACTCTTTCTAAGTACAATCATGGAGGAAAATGGTTCTGGCCCTTCAAGCTGTTCCCATTTTTCCCCCCACAATCCCTCCCCCCCTCCTCTCCTCCCCCCCTAAGACCAATAGGTCAGAGAACTGTGAGCTTATACCACCAACCTACTGTAACCCCCTTCCCCCATCACCTACCCCCCCCTCTCCCCATCGTCCTGTGACCCAGTCTCCACCACGGCCCCCTGCTGAAACATTCATCAGACCCAGATGGGGCTGCTTCCACTTAACTTGGAGGGGGAACCATTTCATTTACCACAAACGCTGAAGGAAACTTTTTTATGGAGGAGTAGAGAGATGGGGGAAGATCTGAGGTTGACCGAATCCCTGGAGACAACTTTGTAAAGCTAATGAAGCGTTAAAGGGGAGTACACTATACAGTTAATGAAGCATTAATTAAAGGGAAGTACACCATTTGCAATGTGCCCAATTTCCAGACAGTGAAAAGTTGAGAAATCACTCACTTATCAGAAAGTTTGTAATGGTATCAGACATTCTGTGAAATTTTAGCTCTAGAAACTTAACCCACCATGCAAAGCCTTAAGTATTATTTATTATAGAAAATCTGTCAATCTCAAGAGAAAAAAGGGAAATGTTTTGAATTTCAAATGATTGCTCCATTTAAAGACCATTGGAACAAAGAGGTTCCGTTTAGCAGGACCTATCCCATTGAAGCCGTTCTGTTTTTGACGAAGGTCCTACTAGGATCAAAACATCAGGCCCTCCTAATTTTTGAGATTCAATTTTTGGACGTTTTAGTCAGAATGAAGTAGTTGGCAACATTTTCGCATATTTCCTTTTTTTTCATGAGGTTGAAACATTCAACTAGGAGAAGAAAAAAAAGTGTTTTCCTGTCATACTTTGGATCCCAATAAAGTGTGGTTTACAGAAGACACACACACATTTTTACTTGTTGGGCTCTGACTTTTTCAACATTTCTTTTCAAACACCATTTTTTCCCCCTTCGGCCTTTAAGAAAGTTCCTGTAAGGATTGAAACGTCGGACTTTTCATATATCGGTATGCCACGTACTTTAGCAGATTCGTCTCAGACTGTATTTGGGAATAATGAAATTCCCCAAGGTGAAAAAAAAAAACGGGCCCAAGTACCATTGTGAAAATTGCGAAACTTTCTGGTCATTTCTTTAGAAATACGCAACACCTGTCTTTTTTCCAATGAAAAATTTTAAGGAGAAAAAAAGGGTTTGTAACTTAAAACCGGTATGGGCTCACTGTCCTTTTGCCGCATTTTCAAAGGGAATTGGGTTACATCTGAACCCACAAATACCTATAAATATGTCCATTTTTTTTTTCTATTTTCTTTTTTAGCAATCCACGCAATACCTGGGGTACTTTTGGTTTGTAAAACGACAAACAAACAGTGGGGAAGGGGGGGTGGTAGGTTGGTGGCAGTAGGGCGGAATACCAAATTGTTTATGCAATCCATCGACCAAATTAAGAAGGAGCGGAGGGGAAAATGGCTGGCCTACAGCCATTTCAGCGCTTAGCAGAGGAGCACTTTGTTGGGACCGGTGAGCCTTTTGGGATTGAGTAGGGGGGGGTGGGGGTGAGTAGAAAAAATCTACAGGTGCACCAGGTACATTGTGAATCAAATTCAAGGATTTGGCGCCAAATGACAGGGCTTGAATTTCAGAAAAAAAATGTACTAGACAACAGGTCTATCAACGGAAGACTCTTTACTCTACCTGACTTATTTTTTACAAGACCTGTGCCATAAATAAGGGGGAAAAAACAGTGAAAGGAATATCATTAAAAAAATGTTGTTTATTGTGTATATTTGTAGGTCAACATCAAAGTTGTATTTGAGTGCCATTTACCCAACTACTTCTTCTTCTTCTTCATCTTCCTCTTTGGAAAAAAATCGATAAACAAAGTCTAGGTTCCATCTTGAAAGACTAATAACATCAAAGCTGTGACAAACAGTTTTTTGGTGTTTTTTTCTTCAAAATATTTGCTAAAAGTCCTCCATGCACTACAACTTACTTACACTACAGGCATGATACAAAATAAAAAAATTGAAAAAATAAAATTGTAAAAAAGTGGGTAACCTGATGCCATTTGGAATGGTCAATGGCAATCTACACCACTATTAAATTGGTGACAAACACTACAATTCTTTCCTTTCTTTAAATGAAAAATAGTTAGCATGACCCACCATGCATTTAAGCAACTTACTACACGCATGACGCGAATTAAAAAAAATATTAAAATATCAGTCAAAAATCAGGTGCACTGATGGCATTCTGAATAATGGTACACAAATCCAAGAGGTCTTAGGTTCAAATCCCAGTCCAATCAAAGTTTTCTTTGCCATTCTTTAAAAATGTCTACAACTACAACTTGTTCCCAGTCATTTTGTTCCCTTCCTTATTAGACCAACCAATTTGAAATCACTACACACAACAAAAGTAATAATAGGCCTATAGGAGATGCTACCTGTACTTCATTTGATCATAAATTTAAACGAATCTCAGCAAAACTCAAAATATCTGAAACTATCCTCTATCACACAATATCATTGGCAGATGTCTGAGCTGATCACACACATAAAAATCCATCTTTATTGAATTCTTGAGATCACAATTGAATCAACAATTGATCCACAAAAAACAGGTAGTGCACTGCAGTCTGCATGGTCATCTAATTATCATCATTATTTGCACATTCGAAATCTACCCCATCGGACCATGGAGGTATGGGGACATGAATTTAGAATTCATTACAATTTGCAATCCCATCAATCAACTAAGCTTGCTCATAAGTCCAACAATGCTGTTATAGTTGGATTTTTTTTTTGGGGGGGGTGGTGATAAATTGCACATTTTTAAAACACCTGTCAAACGCTCATCATTAGATGACAATGGGCTATTAGTGTCACATTTGGCGCATCCTTAACTAGGGCGTGCTCAATGGGGAGCCCCCTTTGTTGCGTGAATTGTCCCTTTAAAAAAAAGTAGGTCAGAGACGGCTCCGGATTTTCAAGGTTCGGGAGGGTAGAGGAATGTGATAAATTATATATTTTGTTCACATATTAAGCCCACGGCCTAGGCCCAAGCAGACGGGGGTAATGGTAGTCGGTAGCAGACAAGTACTGAGTAGACATTTACACGATCTCGACTCCTGCATTTGTATATGGGTCTATTGTCCCAGTTCATTGACGACAGTCACCGTGACAATGATAACGATACCGTTAGATTCAGCCCGTAAACACACCATCATTAATCGCCAAAGATAAACCTAATAAATAACGCCCTATCTCAACGATCGACCGCGGGTACAACAGATGGATACTTACGGAGTGCGGAGCTGGACAAAGATGGGTCTCAGACTGGGGGGTTTGGTTTTTTTTCAGCTCGAGAAATCTGCCAGGGACGGCCGGGAAAAAAAGAACTGGGTCAATTGAACCGTATGAACGGCTCACCGTGCGTAAACAAGATGCTGGCCGAACCAGAACGCCCAGGTCCCGCATGCAGTGCGTGCACGTACACACGTTTTAATATTATTTTGACGTGCCTCAATGAGACACGCGTGGTCAGCATTTGGGGTGCGCATTTTTGTCACGAGAGGGCTCACTTCAGTTTAATGGTCGATCGAGCCACCGTATACCTACCGTTGGGTAGGTACGGTATACGGTGGGGAGAAGCTTGATGAACCGAACTAGAATTTATCTTCCCCTTATCGTATCTCCATTAATGTGATCAGAAATGGAGCCGGGGAAGCCCATAACAAGGGGTTTCCCAATACAGTGTTGTGGTTTGGTTGGTTTATTTTACAGAGAAAGTTCGACCTTCAAAAGTTGGAGATCTTTCAATTCGTCTTAGCTTCCGGCTATTCAGCAGCAGTACACTCTGTAATCTATTTTCCTTCCTCCATGGCGAAACTAATACCCTCCCAGTTTCTACATTGGACAATCAATAACATTTGCTGTATTGTCATCATAATGGCATCACATGGAACTCGTCATAATTAGAGCACGTGCTTTCACTGGCTTGTTTTATAAAAACTAAAACGCGGTGGGTGCGTTACAAAATTAACAATGCACCGTGTTTCGGTGATAGCGCCCTCTATCGTGCAGCCAGCATTTTCTTTTTAAAGATGGCGGAGACAACGTTAGCGAACCGAGCCTACTGCAAACTGCTTATGCACGCTGCTAAGTTTCCCCACGCCGCTCTGAACGGGGTCCTGCTCGCGGAGAGGAGAAAGCTGAAAGAGAACAAAATCCTGCGGTTCGTAGACTGCGTGCCTCTGTGCCATCTGTCGCTGGGCCTTGCGCCGGTATTGGAAGTGGCCCTTTTTCAGGTAAGTGTACGCGTTGTGAACGGTTACACCGTGTAATGTCGACACTTTTGTATTTTTTGTTTTGTTTCCATTTAAAATGACGTTCTAAAAAAAAAAATACTGCTCCGTTCAAACAGATCGACTCCTACTGCCAGGCTAAAGGACTGGTAATTGCCGGGTATTATCATGCCAACGAACATCTCAAGGACTCAAAGTGAGTATCAATTCTAATTATTCTTTTATTCCTCTGCCTTTGAGAAAGGTCCTGCTAGGATCGAAACGTCAGGCCCACTAAATAATTTTAAGATTTGCATTTTGGTAATTTTAGGAAGTAAGCAGTTTGAAACATTTTTGTATATCATTTTATTCTTCTATTAATTATTTTTAATTATGATCGAATTGAAAGACATGAAAGAAGAAATAATACTTGGAAATAGGATATCAATTTTTGTGTTTAAACTCCCCTACCTTGTAGTTGTATACTAATATGTAATACTCTTGGTTTTTTTCTCACCATTATTACATTCCAGCCCTGGTCCTGTTGCACTCAAGATAGCTGATAAGATTTATGAGAACTGCAATGAAGCATGCTTATTTATGGTAAGTAAACAATTTCAAGGTTTGCGTTGTGGGTGCACAATGTGGAACATTTGTGTTGACATCATGTATTAAAGTCATCTCGTTTTCGAGGAGTACGGTATATAATTGCAAATACTAGCGACTGCAAGGAATCATGGGATGCACAAGGTCAAGGGTCGATACTCGATAGCATGCCACCAGACTTACGTTTGGACGGTATGAGTGACATTGTCATTGTCATGACAGTGGATACAATAATTTTGTACTTGATTGTCAGTTCAACCGAGATATATCCCAGGATGCTCTGTGGAGAGCGCCCTCTCTTGATGAAAATGCTCATTGCGTGGGTCTGAGAAGAGCCGGTAACTCCACATTGTGGGCATTGTGTGGTGCACCCTGCCCAGCAGAAATGTGGAGTTGGCAGCTTGTTTTCAGAGCGATACTCCTCAAAAGAGACCATTTAAACTGGAAACTTGCCACAAAGAGAGATCTCCTTGGGCAAAGTTCTCGGCACTCTCCTCCTGTCCCGGAAAGTTGTATGGGTGCCGTGGAGATTTTGCTCGGTAAATAATGGCCCAGCGATTGTCTTCTGGGACCAGAAATGTTGATTTGTGTACTTTGGCATCTTGATTTCAGATCGACAACACTAAGATGTTTATGGACTGTGACCAATCCGTTCTAAAGCACTACTCAGTGCAGGACAACAAGTGGAAGGCCAAGACGTCCAACGTGTGAGTAGAAATCGGGACATGACGTCAATTCTCAGTCAACAACCGAACAGTAAAAACTGGGTGAATAATGTTATGTTGCCGTGCCGAACAAATTTGTACGGCAATGTAAACTGTTTCATGTAGCCCTTTTAAAATGAACTTTGTTGATTTTTTTTTTTTTTTTTTTTTTTGGTGGCCATATTTCAGTCCTCTGTTGTCGGATGACTGCCTGGCCGTTGCCGGCGATCTGCTGCGGGAGAAGAGCTATCAGCGCCTGGTGGACTTTGACTCGCACCTGGACGACATCAGCCGGGACTGGCTCAATCGGGACATCAACGACCTGCTCAGCCAGTGCACGTAGTTGCCGGGGGGAAAGGGCGCCCTCTCTAGCCCGTCTCCCTCCCAATCACTCGCTCTCCAATCCTCCTCCAATCATACTCTCCATCCTTCCCTCCCCTTCACTCTCCCTCTCTCTCTCTCTCTTTCACTCCCCCCCTGCCAAACACAATTTGCCCCCTCCCCCTCTCAAGAGAAACCCCTCCAAAAAGTCCCAGACATCGGGTCTAGCCACCAAAGAATCTTATCAAGACCTGCGGTCGATTTTCAGCAAGAAGACGATCGAAACATGGGGAACTGCTTGACCAGATCACAACTTACGGCGGGTCAACGATCGTAAGTCGAGTGACGACTCGTACAGACTGTGTGGAATCCACAACCTGAGCAGGTTTCGTGCTTTGCGAGTTTGGCACCTGCACAGGCACAAAGCTTCGGTTCATTTCAGCACGGCGGGCATTTTTGTTTTCTTCAAGAAATATCACAGATAATGTAATACAATTATTTGAATCATGATGATATCAACTGTAATATTGGAGCGCCAACTTTGTTTCTCAACTGTGCAAGATAAGCTGTAGACATTCTAGACATCCAGACCAGTGACGTCACACACCACTCGAATGGCGGTGAAGTCACGAGACTCGGTCCACAGTCTTGTGGCTATTGCGACCCCTGCTGCTTTTCCCCCCATCCCATCCCCCATCCATCCATCCATCCATCCACGTCTTCTTCCAGCCTACACTGAGACCAGCGAGGAGTCAGTGGCACAATTCTCAAGGGCAGCCCGGCCCGTTAATGTGCCACTGCCCACTGTACACCCCAGAATGGCAAGCAGTTGATTTCACCAAACTCATCTTGAGACGATGATCGATCGATGCACAGAAACCCAAACGGCCTGTCACAACTTACGGTGGGTTATCCATGGAATGTTGAGATGCGATACACCGTAAGGGTTGAATCCACGCCAGGACAGACAGTAGTGCTTGACACTTGACAGTACAGATTCAAGTTTTGAATATTGGGGAATAGGGTGGTTTTTTTTTTAGCTACCTAGAATTTATTTACTGTATGAAATGTGTACATAGGATCATTGGAACAAGGATGTTGATTTTTATCCCCCCCCCCCAAACAAAATAAAGCACAGTCTAAATCTATGAAAGGAAAAGGATGAATGAAACAAGAAATTGTTTTTCAGAGCAAGATTCAATCAGTGTTATTTCTTGTCTAGTGTCAGACTGGCAATCTCTCATATAATCCTAGCTGGTCCCCCTCCCCCCAAGTTATTACCTCCTTCATAAACGGATGTAGCAAATGGCGGGGAACCAGTTGCTCGGGTTGTTGAAATGAAACTGTTGGAGACAAAATTCAAAATGCTTTGAGCACACTGCACAGACAGTCATGGGGCACTGTTAGACTGTTAGTACACGTATTTTGTATCACAAATCTTTTCATTGATCCTGAACATGGCTTTCACTTCAGAATATCATTTGCCCTACTGACTCGTTGCACTCTTTGGGTCAATTTTCAAAGCCAAACCACCTCATACCTAAATTGTAAATAGGCCTTGTGCATCTGGCGTCTTCCCACCATTCATGTCAGAGGTCAAGCGGCAGTGGGACTACGGCTGGCTCTGAATTCAGTGGCTTTGGGCTTGGGATAGCACACAGGTCAAATGGGATGTGGCTGCCACAACCACCAGCCACTCACCTCCATTAGACTCGTGTGCAATATGAAGCCGTAGCCAAAGAATCCGGGGGTTGGGGGTGCCAGCCAAAGGAACTGGGCTTGGCGCGTTGGGTGGTCCTGCTATGTGCATTTCTCCCGCCTCAAAGCGAGGGCGCCCTATTCATGACATCACGTGCACAGTCGTACGAGAGAGAGAACATTTTGTGAATGTACATGTAAAGCTCTAGGCAGTATCTGATATGTATTGATGGTATTGAATATTACTGAACGGAACTCAATAAAGTAAATTATTGTAGCCATTTCAACGATTGTGTATTGCAATTTCTCATTGCACCATATTCAAACGGAGCACTTGGTTAGCACACAATTTTCTTGTCTTGGTGGTTCAAGATCTTTGAGAAAATGATCTGATCAAAAGATTCCGAAAAGGAGTTCATCAATTTCTTTTCGAAGATTGCTTGGAGCTTGGAAAACGTGGAGCCCTGCATTTCACTTGCAACGGTATTGTGCAAAGCAACATGTATACAGTATTTCTGAAGGCGGGATTTAGATTTCTATATTGTCAGCTTCAGGTGGTGATAAACAGCACCCTCAATATGTTTGTGGTAGCAACAAAGTTGAGACAAGTACCTGTACTTCTCCAAAGGCTTTTCACACTACAACAATCAGCCAGGAAATAGAATTGGACCAAATCAAACAACCCATCAATTTCCCAGGAAAACTGCTTAAACCTATGCTGCGATTTGGACCAGTAGTGAGAGTAGACAGGGCAAATCCCCAGGGGCAAGCATTTACCAAGGGTTATGATGGGGTAATAATAACTGGCAAGCTTCCACTTTCTAGAACCAAGATCAAGGGAGTCACACCTTTTGAAAATGTGATGAGAAAACATGATTTCAATACACACTGGCACAAAGCAATTGATTTCCACAACAGGCAGAGCTATGCAGATTTCTAACATAAAAATGTAAATTTATTTCAAATGCCTCGGCACAAAAAGATCTGAATGAACACCAAAGGGCAGAGATAACAAAATAAAACAAACCTCACATAGAACTGGATGCACACAACTAGAAACCAAAACCGTTTTAAGACCGTCTTAATAAAGATTTCCATTTCAACATTTAACCCCAAAACAGAAGGAATCTGTCTTGCCATAAGGGAAGTGTATAAGTGTATATTCACCCAACAACGGCATACTTC
Source organism: Luidia sarsii (assembly GCA_949987565.1). NCBI lineage: Eukaryota > Metazoa > Echinodermata > Asteroidea > Paxillosida > Luidiidae > Luidia > Luidia sarsii. The sequence goes on from OX465110.1 coordinate 13,002,975, forward strand.
CTGCAGGTCGTTCCTGCTTATGTTATGCATATTCATGAACACTCTGTAAACTGATTGGCAAACAGAGTATAAACTTGCGCATGAATATGCATAAACGTGATGTAATGACAAGTGGCCAATCAACGGACTAGGGGACCGGCAGAATAGCGTTTGCGGGAAGAATGCTGTTGCCGGGAGAATATACACCTGCCTTTAATAAAATGTGACCCGGCACAGCGACATGAGGAATATCCCACCAAAACACTTTTCGAGTAAACAATGCCTAAAGTCAAAGTATCTTCTCAATTCGATAAAAAAAAATAAAAAATTCTCTGTATTTTCGGACAGTTAATGTATTGGAGGATGTTACGTCCAAAGAATTTTTCCGAAATCCGTCTCTAAATGTTGAAAAAACGAGGACTTCGGGGGAGTGTTTTCTGCCTTTTTGAATGGCCGCTTTCGAGGAGTTAGAATGGCGCTGCTATATTGTGTCTGGTACCAAATGAACGAGCGAAGTCCCCTTATACTATTTACAACAAAGTTCACATGGAAATAATTTTGATATCATTTGAAAGCTAATGGTATACTCTTTCACATTAGAAAATCTCAAAATCTCAAAAGTGGGGGTTTTTCCTCATTATGCTGTGCCGGGTCACATATATAACCTATTCATTTCAGAACTCAAATACAATCGTGTTGAAGGATGAAAGTTCCAAAGACATGTTTGCCATTTCACATCCTGGTATTAACCTCCTGAAACAGATTTCTGTTTACAAATGTGACCTTTTCTACAACCGTATTGTCCACTTGGACTGAGATTATATGCTTGCAGAGTTGCGACAAACTACATGTACATGAGGCACTATCTCCTCCTTGGGAAAAAAGGCACATTCTCATCCCTATATTTCACAAGATGTGGAACAAAGTAGACCCTAATTTCTGCCACCAAATTTTGGTTTCAGGAAGACCCATTTGAAGTTGAATTCACCTTGTATAAAAACCTGAGTGAGAATCCTGCAGTTTTGTAGAAAAGGGCAAGAATTTGTCTCGTTCCAGAGAAAGAAATTGGCTTACCTGCCACATGAGCAAGACAATTTGAAGTTTTCACACTGACTCTGGACATCTCATCTGGTCACAGTTAACCAGTTCTTCAGAGAATCAGAGTTTCATAGTGTCTATAGAGCAAAGATATTCCCCTCCATTCCAATACAATGTGCACACTGCTCATCAGGTACAGGTGGCTGAGACATGTGCTTCACACAAGACAGCATGGTAGCCAGCCCTGAGGGCATGACCTCTAACACCATAGTCTGGGACTGAACTCCCATTGGATAAAGTGCACAAAGAGCTGCACAGCAACTGGGAACCGGACTTTTCTTTAGGGAGGTGAAGTGAAAGGTACATATACATGTAATGATGTATACAAAAACTTGGACACAGCTCCACAGTAGTGACACAAAGACATCAGAAAAAACCCTGATAGTATGTAAACTTGTAAAGGGTGGCATAGTACAGAGTAAGAATGTGGCATGTTTGGACCATGGAGGGCAAATGACTGGATGAAAATGCCCGAGGTTTAAATTTCACCAGCCACTCTCACCAAAAATTCCAATAATTATACATAAGGTGATATACAAAAATGTTGCAAACTGCTTACTGACTAAAATTACCAAAAAGTAAATCTAAAATTTAGTGGGCCTGACGTTTCGATCCTAGCAGGACCTTTCTCAAAGGCAGAGTGACAAGGACAAAACAGATACATGTACATGTACACGAAGGCAGGGGGAGAGAGTGAATAGGACACGGATGAGAAACAGAGGACAAAGAGTGAAGCTGGTAGGGAGAGATCAAAGGGAAGGGCAAGGGGTAGGGTAGGGATTAGTGAGAGGAGGGGGAAAGATCAAAGAGAAGGGCAAGGAGTGGGGTAGGGATTAGTGACAATAGGGGGAAAAGATCAAAGAGAGAAGTGTGAAAGACTGAACACAAAAGAAGGATTATCAGAAAGCTGCATGGTGTTAGTCATTACCCTCCTGGATGTTGAGACCATGTGGTTGAATAGTCCGAAGACGCTTCATCCACATTTTCTCACGGCTAAGACGGACAGCATTACTACGGTGACCAAGTGATTCTATGCCCAGTACACTCATATCTGATATCGAATGATCAGGGAGATTGAAGTGATACCCAACAGGGGTGTCCATTTTACCGGTTTTGATGGTAGACCTATGGCCATAGATTCGTTTTTTGAGGGTGTTTTTTGTCTCGCCAACATACTGAATATTACAAACTCTACAAGAGATGAGGTATATGATGTTTGAGGTAGTGCACGTGATAGAGCCATAGGTCGTGTGGGTAGTTCCAGAAGAATGTCCATTGAAAGAGTCTATTTCCTTGACATGTGTCTTGCAAACAATGCATTTCGAGGTACACTTAAATGTACCAAATATGGTTGGAGGTGAAGAGTCCAAAGGGGGAACCTCTGCTCGGACAATTAAGTCACGCAGGTTACGGGGGCGCCTGAAAGCCAAAACAGGCGAATTAGGAATGGCTTCAGCCAGACGATCTGAAGTGTGGAGAATATGGTGGTTTTCCTTAGTTATCTTCCTGAGAGGAGGAAGAGAAGGGTGGTAGGAAGTAACTAAGGGAACTTTGGGCTTGTCCTTGGGACCTGGAGGCTTTTGTTTTAGTGCCGAACTTCTGGGAATGGAATAGACTTTAGCAATGGAGTTCTTCACTTGGCGAGAACTATAGCCTCTAGCAACCAAGTTACTGGCCAATACACGTGTATGGCGGCGAAAGTCGGACTCATTGGAACATATACGCCTCAATCTGAGGGCCTGGCTGTAAGCTATACCAGTCTTACAGTGTCTAGGGTGACAACTGGAGGAATGGAGATATTGATGAGTGTCGGTGGGCTTAGAATACAAGTCAGTAGTTAGTGTATTGAGGTCTTTCCGGACGGTGACGTCCAGAAAGTGGGTCTGTTGAAGAGACTGCTCCCAAGTGAATTTGATGGTCCTATGGAAGGAATTGATGTGGTCAAAGAACGCATTCAAGCTGCTACCGTCCCTAGTCCAAATGAAGAACACGTCATCTATGTATCTCCACCAAATCCAGGGACGGCATGGAGCCTCACTGAGCATGCGTTCCTCAAGGTCACCCATGAAGAGGCATGCAAAGGAAGGAGCCATGCGCGTGCCCATGGCAGTGCCATGCACTTGAAGATAGTGCTTGCCAAGAAAGGAGAAATTATTCTTGGCCAGCACTAACCTCATGAGGGTGGTTATGTCGGAGATGGGTGGAGAAGACTGTTTTCCCTTGGCCAGGGCCGAGGAGCAAGCTTGAATGCCTTCTTCCTGGGGGATGTTAGTGTATAGAGAGGAGACGTCAATAGTACCAATTATGGCAGTGGCAGGGATTTGATCCTTGACACTTTCCAACTTTCGCAGAAAGTCGGGAGTGTCATGGACGTATGAGGGGATTTGGGGAACCAGGGGTTTGAGAAAAGAGTCAATGAAAAGAGATATGTGTTCCGTAGGTGAACCATTGCCAGAGATGATGGGTCTACCTGGGTTGTTGGCCTTGTGAATTTTCGGGAGAAGGTAGAATCTGGCAGTTCTACAATTGATAGGTGATAGAAATCTGTGAGCTTTTTTACTCAAATTATCACGTGATCGCATGTCATCCAAAGCTTCCTGAATTTGCTCTGAAAATTTGCCAGTGGGGTTAGAGTCCAGACATTTATAGTGCTGGGGATTGTTGAGTTGGCGATTGGCTTCATCAATATATTTGGTACATTTAAGTGTACCTCGAAATGCATTGTTTGCAAGACACATGTCAAGGAAATAGACTCTTTCAATGGACATTCTTCTGGAACTACCCACACGACCTATGGCTCTATCACGTGCACTACCTCAAACATCATATACCTCATCTCTTGTAGAGTTTGTAATATTCAGTATGTTGGCGAGACAAAAAACACCCTCAAAAAACGAATCTATGGCCATAGGTCTACCATCAAAACCGGTAAAATGGACACCCCTGTTGGGTATCACTTCAATCTCCCTGATCATTCGATATCAGATATGAGTGTACTGGGCATAGAATCACTTGGTCACCGTAGTAATGCTGTCCGTCTTAGCCGTGAGAAAATGTGGATGAAGCGTCTTCGGACTATTCAACCACATGGTCTCAACATCCAGGAGGGTAATGACTAACACCATGCAGCTTTCTGATAATCCTTCTTTTGTGTTCAGTCTTTCACACTTCTCTCTTTGATCTTTTCCCCCTATTGTCACTAATCCCTACCCCACTCCTTGCCCTCCTCTTTGATCTTTCCCCCTCCTCTCACTAATCCCTACCCTACCCCTTGCCCTTCCCTTTGATCTCTCCCTACCAGCTTCACTCTTTGTCCTCTGTTTCTCATCCGTGTCCTATTCACTCTCTCCCCCTGCCTTCGTGTACATGTACATGTATCTGTTTTGTCCTTGTCACTCTGCCTTTGAGAAAGGTCCTGCTAGGATCGAAACGTCAGGCCCACTAAATTTTAGAATAATTATACATATTAATTATACATAGTTGAGTTTCAATACATTATCCCAAAGAATATTACCTTGATTTGACTGCTATTTTCAAACTTGCAAAGACAACGACAAAATGGCCGCCGCGAGAGTACCCAAACTTTTCCCATCCCGTGAAAACCAATACAACTAGCTCGTATGGAATGATTGGTTAATTAGTCCACGACATGTAGAAGAGGTGTCAATGCTGAGGTAATCCAAGAACAGGAAAGGCACAAGGTTGTGGCATACAGTGCATAGAGGGAAAGTAGTACTTAGACACAAAATCAATTACATGCCCTAGGCAGTTCTACAATCATCCAGGTTTTTTCCCCTTAAATGTATCCCCTACCTATCTATACCTCTGCAGTGCATCTGCTTGCTGTGACAGTGTCACAGCAAATACCAACAAGAAAAGGGTTCTAAATGCCATTTGTAATACAGTGGAGCGCTGATATACTGAACATTCGGCTACAACGAACATGCCCCTTGGCTCCCGATTTTACATCCATGGACAAGCGGCCGCAACTTCTATAACGAACAACCGCTATACCAAAAAAATGTCAAGGATCCCGGGATGTTAGTTATACTAGCGACGTTGCACTGTATGGTTGTGCTTGGGTTTGGACACACGAGTCCCTCAAAGTAAAATCAAGTTAACCGTAAACCCTGTCCGCCCAAAGTGGGGACTAAGTAACTAAACAAACGAATAAATAAACATGCTAGGACATTAGAGAACAAATATATATCGAGTAAATTTCAGGGTGCACTTGAATAACCTTGTCCTAAAGCATTACCAATATAAACCGTAAACATATTCTCAGTTTCAAACAAGTCTCTGTAGGAAAATACACGTAGCATGCTCAACATTTAATCAACCAAAAAAATGGAACCTTTTCCATAAATTTATGTACAATAAAAGAAAAGGCTGGGAACTCAACTTCACACAAGTGACCGCTGATTCCTGTTGCTAGGGCCTTATCGCCATGGTAACCACCATTGCGGCATCCCACTTCACCTGGCAACAGGAGGGTCAATATTTCATAGTGAAACCAAGTTCAAGGAAAATCCAAGAAAACAAACATATTTTTGTTTTAAATAAAGGAGAAAGTATCAATATGCGAGCACTTATTTTTTTTCGGAGAAGGAAAACTGAAGTATGGTGACTTTACATAGGCATCGGGGTAAAAATAAGGTGGTACTTTTCTTATTACAAAGAAAGAAAGAAAATTTAATAATTCTTCTGTTATGTACAAGACTGAACAAATTCAAACTTGGGAAATCTTTACCTGTACAAGGATTGGTCTTCTTTTTAACCTATTTTCAACAGTTATTCACAACTGTCATTTTTTTTAATGTAATATTTCTTTTTGTAAATGTTGAAATTATTCCAAGCTTTAAACCACAAAAGTATCCACAAAAAACACACGCCATGATTTTCAATCACCATATATTCATTATTTCATTCTCGTATTTTCCCTTCCCTTTTGACTGGTAGGAAAAATATGCTTGAATACGATAACATTTTGCCAAAGTCGATGAGAAACTAACTTTGGTGCAGCAGGTCATTTACTAATGACAACCCTGTTGAGAAAGAAACCACAACCTATTTCATTTGTTCATTCAACCAAATCAATTAGTCTCATATGTATAGCAGCTAATAATCTATGCTATTCTATTAACCTTTTTTTTCAGCTGAGCTATTTAATTTGCACTGTCCACTAACTCCCTGAACAACTTCGCATCGGGATCTCCAAATTCAGAGCACCGTTGGAGTTGCTATGCGCCCAGCACTGTCACCGATTCTGCCCAAATTTTAAACAATAGTTGTTGCTACAAAAGCGTATACACTCTTCCCAACTGGTTAGTCTCTAAGAGCTATCCTTTGGTTGTCATCTATTCGATGACAAGCCTATCTTTACAAATAAACAGGTGCAAGTGATGATACGCACTTGAAACAATGTGAGTTTTTGAAAGAAAGAAAAAATACTGCGAAAAGCTTTGAACAACGGAGTGGATGAGGTCCACGTTGGCCTCCAAACTGCAAAATAAGAGCAAATTGCATTATCGCTGCTATTTACAAACGCAACCCCTGCTCGTATCATACACCGTACCGCCTGGAGGGAGTCTAGACTCCTTTCCAGCCTGTGAATCATCAGCTCAAGCCTAGCCTCTCCTTAAAGCAAAACCCAAATCCCTTACGATTAATTAACGCAAAAAGTTTGATATTACCAAGTAACGCACTGTCATTTGAAACAGCGCACAGCACACTCAGAATCTCAACTGCATTACATTTCTACGACACCCTCATTAAGAAAAACGGGGGGAAACCAAGCCTTAAAATTTGTCTACAAAAATGGCAGACAAGCAGTGATTCACCCAGATGCACATAGGTTCAATACAATTTTCTCCCATATCAAAAGGCAAGGTTTTGATGGAAGTCGCATTCAGCTTGTCATCATGGTTGAAGAGCTAAGGCTGAGGTTTAATAGGGCTATTGCTGAGGCCAGGGCTATGCCGTGAACTGGCTGCCGTACCGTAACGCCCTGAGCCATAGCCGCTTTATATGAGTAAACAAACTACCACTGCATAACCCAAGGCATACATCACAAACAGAAAGAGAAAAAAAACAAAAAAACAAAACAAAGGATATTAATTTTTCTTTCTTTTTAGACCATATATCTTTCAGAAGTTCCAACCCGACGCGAAAGCCCCCCCTGGAAATATGTACAGAAGCATCAATTACAATAAGCATCACCCACCACCCTCATATTGTACACTCGTTAATCGATTATTGCATTGTCTTGTTGCCTGAAGTTGTGCATTTTTGGTCAGAGTTAAGTTCCAGGTCGGATGAGGTACAGGAGCGGCTGTATAACTCAGTCCATTTGTGAGGATCCTGTCGTTTCTTTCCCTTTGTGTGAGGGGCCGCAAGGCGACCGAGACGCAACAGCTGCTACCAATTGTCCGTGCACCGAAGCGTCCGTCGCAGATTCCTCGTAGCCCAATGTGCATATATGTTGTATGGTGGTTGAACATAAGATTCCCCCCCCCCTCTCTGCCTCCAAATGCAACAACTTGAGGGCAGGCTCAGTGGTCGGAGAGCGCCCTCTCTTGTCCCTACACAACGCCTCAATCCTCCTTCTCCTGGGAAACGATGATGAAGGTCTTCTGCATAATGATGGTGATTTTTTCTGATAAATGTAACAAAAAGAAACACCACAGAACTGTGTTTAATACTAGTTGCAAATTTGATGAAAGATATTGCAGTGTTAGCCATTAAGTGTAGCCAAAATTTGGTACGCCAAAGTTGGGGGGCAGGGAGGAGGCCCAGGGGCTAGGGGGGCTAAGGGGCTGGTTGGATGGGGGCTAAGGGGCTGGTTGGCTGGTTGGCTGGTTGACTGGTGGCTGGTTGGCTAGGCTAGGGGACTAAAGGGCTGGTTGGCTGGGGGCTAGGGGGCTTAGGGGTGGTTGGCTAGAGGGGTGGTTGGCTAGAGGGGTGGTTGGCTAGAGGGGTGGTTGACTAGTGGGGTGGTTGGCTAGAGGGGTGGTTGTCTAGAGGGCTGGTTGGCTAGAGGGCTGGTTGGATGGGGGCTGAGGGGCTGGTTGGCTGGGGGCTAAGGGGCTAAGGGGCTAAGGGGCTAATGGGCTGGGGGCTGGGGGCTAGAGGGGTGGTTGGTTAGAGGGGTGGTTGGCTAGAGGGGTGGTTGACTAGAGGGGTGGTTGGCTAGAGGGCTGGTTGGCTAGAGGGCTGGTTGGCTAGAGGGCTGGTTGGCTAGAGGGCTGGTTGGCTGGTTGGCTGGTTGGCTAGAGGGCTGGTTGGCTAGAGGGGTGGTTGGCTAGAGGGCTGGTTGGCTGGTTGGCTGGTTGGCTAGAGGGCTGGTTGGCTGGGGGCTAAGGGGCTGGTTGGCTGGTTGGCTAGGGGCTGGTTGGCTGGGGGCTAGGGGGCTAAGGGGCTGAGGGCTGGTTGACTGGGGCTGGTTGGCTGGGGGCTTGGGGCTAGGGGGCTAAGGGGCTGAGGGCTGGTTGACTGGGGGCTGGTTGGCTGGCGGCTAGAGGACTGGTTGGCTGGGGGCTAGGGGGCTGGAGGGCTGGTTGGCTGGGGGCTAAGGGGCTGGTTGGCTGGTTGGCTAGGGGCTGGTTGGCTGGGGGCTAGGGGGCTAAGGGGCTGAGGGCTGGTTGACTGGGGCTGGTTGGCTGGGGGCTTGGGGCTAGGGGGCTAAGGGGCTGAGGGCTGGTTGACTGGGGGCTGGTTGGCTGGCGGCTAGAGGACTGGTTGGCTGGGGGCTAGGGGGCTGGAGGGCTGGTTGGCTGGGGGCTGGTTGGCTGGGGGCTGGTTGGCTGGGGCTTGGGGCTAGGGGGCTAAGGGCTGGTTGACTGGGGGCTGGGGGTCTCAGGGGGCTGGGCTTGGCTTAGGGCCGGGGCTGTGACTTACGGCTGTGACTAGGGGCTAAGGGGCTGGGGGCTAAGGGGCTGGTTGACTGCGTCTGATTGGCTGGGGGCTAAGGGGCTAAGGGGCTAAGGGGCTTGAGGGCTGGTTGGCTAGAGGGCTGGTTGGCTAGAGGGGTGGTTGACTAGAGGGGTGGTTGACTAGAGGGGTGGTTGGCTAGAGGGGTGGTTGGCTAGAGGGGTGGTTGGCTAGAGGGCTGGTTGGCTGGGGGCTAGGGGGCTAGGGGGCTAAGGGCCTGGTTGGCTAGGGGCTGGTTGGCTAGGGGCTGGTTGGCTAGAGAGCTGGTTGGCTGGGGGCTAAGGGGCTGGTTGGCTGGGGGCTGGTTGGCTGGGGGCTGGTTGGCTAGGGGCTGGTTGGCTAGAGAGCTGGTTGGCTGGGGGCTAAGGGGCTGGTTGGCTAGAGAGCTGGTTGGCTAGAGGGCTAAGGGGCTGGTTGGCTAGAGGGGTGGTTGACTAGAGGGGTGGTTGACTAGAGGGGTGGTTGGCTAGAGGGGTGGTTGGCTAGAGGGGTGGTTGGCTAGGGGCTGGTTGGCTGGGGGCTGATTGGCTGGGGGCTAAGGGACTGGTTGGCTAGGGGCTGGTTGGCTGGGGGCTGATTGGCTGGGGGCTAAGGGACTGGTTGGCTAGGGGCTGGTTGGCTAGAGGGCTGGTTGGCTAGAGGGCTGGTTGGCTAGAGGGCTGGTTGGCTGGGGGCTAAGGGACTGGTTGGCTGGGGGCTGGTTGGCTAGGGGCTGGTTGGCTAGAGAGCTGGTTGGCTGGGGGCTAAGGGGCTGGTTGGCTAGAGAGCTGGTTGGCTGGGGGCTAAGGGGCTGGTTGGCTGGGGGCTGGTTGGCTGGGGGCTGGTTGGCTAGGGGCTGGTTGGCTAGAGAGCTGGTTGGCTGGGGGCTAAGGGGCTGGTTGGCTAGAGAGCTGGTTGGCTAGAGGGCTGGTTGGCTGGGGGCTAAGGGGCTGGTTGGCTAAAGAGGTGGTTGGCTGGTTGGCTGGGGGCTGGTTGGCTGGGGGCTGGTTGGCTAGGGGCTGGTTGGCTAGAGAGCTGGTTGGCTGGGGGCTAAGGGGCTGGTTGGCTAGAGAGCTGGTTGGCTAGAGGGCTGGTTGGCTGGGGGCTAAGGGGCTGGTTGGCTAAAGAGCTGGTTGGCTGGGGGCTAAGGGGCTGGTTGGCTGGGGGCTGGTTGGCTGGGGCTGGTTGGCTTGGGGGCTAGGGGGCTAAGGGGCTGGTTGGCTGGGGGCTGGTTGGCTAGAGAGCTGGTTGGCTAGAGAGCTGGTTGGCTAGAGGGCTAGGGGGCTGGTTGGCTGGGGGCTTGTTGGCTGGGGGCTGGTTGGCTTGGGGGCTAGGGGGCTAAGGGCCTGGTTGGCTAGGGGCTGGTTGGCTAGGGGCTGGTTGGCTAGAGAGCTGGTTGGCTGGGGGCTAAGGGGCTGGTTGGCTAGAGGGCTGGTTGGCTAGGGGCTGGTTGGCTTGGGGGCTAGGGGGCTAAGGGGCTGGTTGGCTGGGGGCTGGTTGGCTGGGGGCTGGTTGGCTTGGGGGCTAGGGGGCTAAGGGGCTGGTTGGCTGGGGGCTGGTTGGCTAGAGAGCTGGTTGGCTAGAGGGCTGGTTGGCTAGAGGGCTGGTTGGCTGGGGGCTAAGGGGCTGGTTGGCTAGAGGGCTGGTTGGCTGGGGGCTAGGGGGCTGGTTGGCTTGGGGGCTAGGGGGCTAAGGGGCTGGTTGGCTGGGGGCTGGTTGGCTAGAGAGCTGGTTGGCTAGAGAGCTGGTTGGCTAGAGGGCTGGTTGGCTGGGGGCTAAGGGGCTGGTTGGCTAGAGGGCTGGTTGGCTGGGGGCTAAGGGGCTGGTTGGCTGGGGGCTTGTTGGCTGGGGGCTGGTTGGCTTGGGGGCTAGGGGGCTAAGGGCCTGGTTGGCTAGGGGCTGGTTGGCTAGGGGCTGGTTGGCTAGAGAGCTGGTTGGCTGGGGGCTAAGGGACTGGTTGGCTAGGGGCTGGTTGGCTGGGGGCTGATTGGCTGGGGGCTAAGGGACTGGTTGGCTAGGGGCTGGTTGGCTAGAGGGCTGGTTGGCTAGAGGGCTGGTTGGCTAGAGGGCTGGTTGGCTGGGGGCTAAGGGGCTGGTTGGCTGGGGGCTTGTTGGCTGGGGCTGGTTGGCTTGGGGGCTAGGGGACTAAGGGCCTGGTTGGCTAGGGGCTGGTTGGCTAGGGGCTGGTTGGCTAGAGAGCTGGTTGGCTGGGGGCTAAGGGACTGGTTGGCTAGGGGCTGGTTGGCTGGGGGCTGATTGGCTGGGGGCTAAGGGACTGGTTGGCTAGGGGCTGGTTGGCTAGAGGGCTGGTTGGCTAGAGGGCTGGTTGGCTGGGGGCTAAGGGACTGGTTGGCTAGGGGCTGGTTGGCTAGAGAGCTGGTTGGCTAGAGGGCTGGTTGGCTGGGGGCTAAGGGGCTGGTTGGCTAGAGGGCTGGTTGGCTGGGGGCTAAGGGGCTGGTTGGCTGGGGGCTTGTTGGCTGGGGGCTGGTTGGCTTGGGGGCTAGGGGGCTAAGGGGCTGGTTGGCTAGGCGCTAGAGGACTGGTTGGCTGGGGGCTAGGGGGCTGAGGGCTGGTTGACTGGGGGCTGGGGGTCTAAGGGGGCTGGGCTTGGCTTAGGGCCGGGGCTGTGACTTACGGCTCAGCTGCACCAGGCACTTGGGCTTGTTCTGCCAGTAGATGCCCACAAAGTAGACAGGGAAGCCGGTCAGGGTGATGAGGATGCCGATGAGGGTATCCATGGGCGCCGCAATGGTGCCCATGATGACCAGAAAGAGGCAGGCCAAGACAAACACGATGGGGAGGATGATGGGAAGCTGCAGAGGGCAAAGAAACACAATCAAATTACCAAACAAAAAATTACAAAACACAAAGGTTCCCTGAAGACTTAAAAGTTTACATGGTGGGTTAACAATATGTGATGGTTGTGGCGAATACCACACTGACACCAAATGAACTCGACGTGCTCAACATTCCAGTGGATTGAAAAGGCTGCATCCACTTTGTGTGGTCCCCGAGCTGCTGTAAGCCAGGTTTACAACCATCGGTTGTTTGCATCTGAATGAAAGCGGGGGCGTGATCCCTGGAGATATACGGCTTTTGACTGGCACCCCCACCCCAGCAAAGGCTAGTTGACTATTAGGAAAGGCCACCATCCAAGGTGATGGATAGCTTAGATGGAAGAGCACTGGTACTTTAATCCAGAGGTCTCGGGTTCAAGTCAAAGTTTTCTTTGCCAATTGCTTCTGACTGGCGCCCCCAACCCGGCAAAGACTAGTTGACTATTAGGGAAGGCCACCATCTAAGGTGCTGGATAGCTTAGATGGAAGAGCACTGGTAAGTTAATCCAGAGGTCTCGGTTCAAGTCAAAGTTTTCTTTGCCAATTTTTCAACTTGTTCAGAAGTTCCCAGTCAGTGTTTGATTTGATTGTTTGACTTGAAATGAAAGAGGATAAGAAGGGCAAGCTCTGTCTACCTTAATGGGCCTTGGAAGGTCAGGCTTGGTGAATCGGAGATAAAGTTGCCCGGCAACGGCCAATCCGATGGCCAGCCACGTCATGAAGCTGAAGTAGTTCAAGAGGGTCTCTATCTTCTCCACGAAGACATACAGGATGGACAGAAAACACTGCAAGAGAGAATGAGAGAGAGAGAGAGAGAAGAAAACAGTGAGTGATGTCAGGTTATAAAGGTACAGGGTGACTGATAGGCTCAAAGGTTTGCATGGATGGAAGTACTAAGCCCCCCCAAAAAATAGTTCTGCTTTCGGTTACCCGACCGACCCTATTTCGAGCCTGCGACCGTAAATTTTTTATCTGGAAACAATGATACAAATATATTCAATGTGTAATTTGATCATATTAAGGTTTGACCACATGCAGATGCCTCCATATGATTGTAAAAAAAAAATGGCCCCCCAAAAAAGAAAAAATCCCGACCTACCTACCCAATTTTGAAATGCCATGTAATCGGAAGCAGAACTATTTTGGGGGGGGGTCTAAGCAGAATCTTGGCAGTGACACAATGAAAAGACCCGGTGACTCAACATTTCGGGCAATGTGAACTCAAGAGGGACTGTATTCTCGTTAACCCTGCAGCAGTGCACAAAAATGCCGCGGAGGACTTACCGACATTTTAAATGACCCTGATGCAAATTTATGTAAATGGGACCCGACGTTTCGATCCAACCAGGACATTCCTCAAGAGGTCGGCTGCTCTCCAACAAGTTGCAGCAGTGCAGCAGGGACTTTTTCAACCCTTGACCTGCTAGAGCCCATTTTGTGGGAATTCTGTCGACCCTAACTTTGCTGCAGTCAACCATGATAGACCGATTGCACGACCACTGTTTACATGCCATCACCACGTAACTTATAGTGGCTACTTTTTTCATCTTATTTGGCACAGAGCAGTGACGGAAATATACAAAGAAGAATGTGGACAATATGATAGTCCTCTTTGCTCGTTTCCACTCCTGTTCTGCACCAAATGAGATGCACAAATACCCACTAGAAGTCACGTGATGGCATGCATTGGTCGGGCAATCGGTCTATTATGTGCTGCAGTGAATACTATTCTGTGGGGATTCTAAACAATTAAGATCAATCCAAAGTCTGTTTGCCTACCGTGAAGATGAGAGAGGGGAGGGGCGTCTTGCGAGTTACTTGAATCATGGACATGACGGCAGGAAGTTGACCTTCACGTGCACCGACAAAGAACAGTCTGCCAAAGGGGAAAAAAATTAATTAAAATTAAATGTTCCAAAACAGAGGACCACAAATGATGTAACAACTTAAAGAACAAGTAGAACTATGCATAGATATAATACGATGTTTGCCCTTCTCCAAATCATACATATTCGCCGCTATACAGATTAGAATTTGCCAGAGAACCTTGACTAGTTCGATGGTCCAGTGGTTACCACGTCTGCACTAAAGGGGGTCATGGGTTTAAATACTGCCCGGGCTGCCTGTGTTTTTTTTTCAGCAGGCAATCGGGCAAAGCACTGAGCACACAGTACTTTTTTACCTCGATTAGGGCAAACCGTCATTGCATTACAACTATACATCGTTGGGTGCCTTGCATACGGGCATAAGAAGCTCACCGAGGCCAATTTAAAAAAAAAAAAATCATTAATTGTTTCCATTTTATTTAAGTAAAAACTAATTTGTAAAAAGCAATAAAACGGACCAGACAGACTTTGTTCCCAGCAGAAGGGCATAAAGTATATTAGAGCATCTGGACAGCACTCGGGCAACAGACGACATACTGTCCTCTTTTCATGATTTTGAAACGTGAGCATTATCCATTCAGAAGACCCAGTCACAAGACGGTGATCTCTCGAGGGCATTAAAAATCTCCACAAATCTAAACACAGAGAATCGTCTCTTCAGACACAACACGGCAAATTTTTCCGGTTGCATATATCGGTTGCACTCGACACCCCTTTTTTTAAAAGGAGAATTTCATCGACCTTCCGGATTCTGGGAAAAAAATCATCATCTTCCTTGGCAACACTCACCGTGACAACGAAAGGCATCCCCCGTTGACACTCCCAAAGGTTGACATGGCAACGGAGACAGGCATGATCCAGGCCATGGGCCCAAAGAGTTTCTCACCAAATGTCTAAAAAATAATAATAATAATAACCAAACAATGAAAAAAATACAGAAAATAACGAGATGAACAAAATATTAACTGGGAACTTTTTTTACATCCCCAGTCAAGAATCCCTTCTCATTTATCTATATGTCTACCCCCTTCCCCAAGATTGCACGACCAAAATACTATAAGGTTAACTTTCTGGTAAGAGTTTAGCCTTCAATTGGACAGGCAAAGTACATTCAATCATGTCTGTGTTCTTGCTAATATGTACACATTGTACATTCTTCAGCTATGAGTGCCATGTTGGCAACAGATGGTGAGAACAATTATAAAAAAGTTAACTTCAGCGAACAAGGACTAGAATAGTGTATTTGTCCCTCCGTCCCCCGACCCCCCAAAAAAGATTACAGGTAAATGAATCCTAGGCACATGGATTTGGGGTTAATCACAGCGGCTTATTAGACAATTTAGGAACATATGTTGTCCACAACCAAATGATAGATGCTTTTATAGATGGATAACATGAATAATATTCTTGAAGGCAAGGGAAGGCAAGGGAAGGCAAGGGAAGGCAAGGGAAGGCAAGGGGAGGCAAGGGAAGGCAAGGGAAGGCAAGGGAAGGCAAGGGAAGGCAAGGGAAGGCAAGGGAAGGCAAGGGAAGGCAAGGGAAGGCAAGGGAAGGCAAGGGAAGGCAAGGGAAGGCAAGGGAAGGCAAGGGAAGGCAAGGGAAGGCAAGGGAAGGCAAGGGAAGGCAAGGGAAGGCAAGGGGGAAGGGAGGGGAAGGGAGGGGAAGGGAGGGGAAGGGAAGGGAAGGGAAGGGAAGGGAAGGGAAGGGGAGGGGAGGGGAGGGGAGGGGAGGGGAGGGGAGGGAAGGCAAGGCAAGGCAAGGCAAGGCAAGGCAAGGCAAGGCAAGGCAAGGCAAGGCAAGGCAAGGCAAGGCAAGGCAAGGCAAGGCATGGCAAGGCAAGGCAAGGCAAGGCAAGGCAAGGCAAGGCAAGGCAAGGCAAGGCAAGGCAAGGCAAGGCAAGGCAAGGCAAGGCAAGGCAAGGCAAGGCAAGGCAAGGCAAGGGAAAGGAAGGGAAGGGAAGGGAAGGGAAGGGAAGGGAAGGGAAGGGAAGGGAAGGGAAGGGAAGGCAAGGCAAGGCAAGGCAAGGCAAGGCAAGGCAAGGGAAGGGAAGGGAAGGGAAGGGAAGGGAAGGGAAGGGAAGGGAAGGGAAGGGAAGGCAAGGGAAGGCAAGGCAAGGCAAGGCAAGGCAAGGCAAGGCAAGGCAAGGCAAGGGAAGGCAAGGGAAGGCAAGGCAAGGCAAGGCAAGGCAAGGCAAGGCAAGGCAAGGCAAGGCAAGGCAAGGCAAGGCAAGGCAAGGCAAGGCAAGGCAAGGCAAGGCAAGGGAAGGCAAGGGAAGGCAAGGCAAGGCAAGGCAAGGCAAGGCAAGGCAAGGCAAGGCAAGGCAAGGCAAGGCAAGGCAAGGCAAGGCAAGGCAAGGCAAGGCAAGGCAAGGCAAGGCAAGGCAAGGCAAGGGAAGGCAAGGCAAGGCAAGGCAAGGGAATGGAAGGGAAGGGAAGGGAAGGCAAGAAAACTTACCACAGCCACAGCATTGGATCTCTCAAGCTCCTCAGGGGTCAAGACAGCAAAGTAGGCAATGTTGGCGAGCACATAGATGACGGTGACAAGAGGCAACGAGATACTTATTGCCAGGGGAAGATTCCTGCCAACCAAAGAATAACAGGTGAAAAAAAAGTCAATCCGGTGCAGTAAACAACCATTCCCACTCATCACCACGGGTACTGCGCTTTGGCCCGTGTATCTACATTTCAGAGTACCAGTAAATGAGGAAAGCAGCTGCAAAAGAAAGATATTCAAGACCACGATGGTGTGATCCTGGATCCAGCCAGAATCTTTTCCCTAGAGAGGAAAAAAAAAGAAAAAAAAGGGAAGGCAGTTTGCACGGTAGGAGATTGCACGGGTAGCAAGTCTAAACCACTTCAACAATGAATGAACGAGTGGACTCGGGAACGAAACTAGGCCTCGGCCAATCAGTCTGCACGTAGTAATTGCTTTTTACATAACAATTGTTAAAGAACAAACCCGTAGGTGGGCCATCAAAGTAGCAAGGTGAGCTACCTCATGTTGTTTACGTATATACTGGGGCATTCTCAAGAGCAGCCAGAAAGCTTTGGAGAAAAAAACAACAACCCCAAAACGGGTCTCTGAATGTTGTCAACACTAACGTGTTTTGCCGGGAGATCGAACTTCTTGAGGCTAAGTGGTTGGGGGAGGTTAATGTGAATTCTCGATTCTGGGCACTGATGACAGGAGCGTTTAGGGCAACTCTGAGAATTGCTGAGGACAGCAGGGGATGGGGGGGGGGGAATCCCAAAAGGGAAGCCGCAGACAGAGAAAGGTCATCGAGTGCACCACATGCACTGTGAAGGGTGTCTCCAAGAACGGCACTTGTGTTGTTCCAAAATTGGAGGGGAAAACTCGGCGGACAACACCATCTGATCCCAATTTGTGAAGAGGAAATGAGGTCCTGCACACCTCCTTGGTGCTACACGAACTGTAGCCTTTTTTTCCCCCAATCGGGTGTGGGTTATTTTTCTAGGCCACGGGCTGTCAAAGGGAGTGCTCCACATTTCACAAGTTGTTTTTACCAAATCGACTTTTCCCGCAAGCTCCCGTAGTCGTTTCCAATTTGTTGGGGTGCTCCGTTTCAATCAGAGGAAGGAAAATTGGGACGGGAGCATTTCATCAACCGAGGCACACGAAAAAACAGCTTTGACCTGACTGGGATGTGAACCCGTGTTTTCTGGGTTGTTGCGAAAGCGCTGCGACCACCTGCGCTATCCACTCCTTAGGTGTGGATGCCTTACCAAAATAGTCAACCGTTTTTTTTGGGGGGGGGGTGGGGACGTTTCTCAGAGAACCGTTCAACCATGTTTGTGAGAGGGCTAGGAATAGACGACCCATAAGCCATTTCTGTTTTTTTGCCATGCTACTTATTTTGTGGTTGCCAAAAATCAACGCGTTTTCAAAGACAGGAAGGACTTAAATGTACAAAAATGACTTTTATCGCATGCTGAAATCTCATAGGCTATTTGCGGTCGCGTTGATGGATGTACAGAACAATTAGCCTCCTTGTGGAAAGTACAGTGCCACAGGGTTGCCAACAGTCGCTGCATTAAGCAGTCGTGATGGTCACAGGAAAATGAACTACCAGTGCTCCAATTAGGCATTTCATCCACCAGATGACATACATGTACACAGTGACAAAGTGCAGCACGTACAAACAGGACCTGAACAATCATCTGGTGATTTTAGCGTCACAAATTAAAAAATCCCATTCTGCTTAAATTATATTACAGCTGATGTCAGTTTAAAGCTTGAGAGCTCAGATTAAATTACTTTATTCATGGCATTCCCTGGGGAAAAAAAATTGCCTGCATGTGGCATGCTGAAGTGAAGGAAAAAAAACCACAACAGGTTTTCTACCCCCAACATCATAGACTTGGTTAATGCATATATACCCCACTGTGCATTTTGACAGGCCGTGTGGGTTCTGTGCATCCCTCAGCATCTTGCGATCGATGCAGAAGTTACAGTGGGTTTGATTAAACCAATCCAGATTCAACTTCCTCTTCTAACTAAGTGCTAAGCTTCTTCAGTAACTCAACCTCTACTGTCCATTTTGTTTCTCTCTTTATTTCAACCCCCCCCACACAAAATTCAAAGCCTGCACAGCAGACGACCCAACATATCAACTCTTTCCAAAACATGACACTCCCTAGACTCCAGCCCAGCGAGCCCATTCACACCACTCTGTAGTCAGTGAACAGGGACACACACTGCTACCCTTAAAACTAGTAATGGCAGGAAACACCAATTTCCTGTGACCTTCAATGACTTAAATTTTCACTCTCTCTTGGGCAAATAAGTCTGCCCATCTATCCAGACACATGAAACAAGGCTATGGTTCAACTATGGGTGGCACTACCATTTCGTGTGTGTGCGCGCGAGTGCATTTTTTTTGTCCCCTCGATGAATGGAGAAATTAAACCAGAGGTTTTCAATTACATAACTCGGGAGAGGTGGGAGGGGTGGGGGGCTGGATCATGGGAGCTATGACCCGACATTTAACCCCCACCTCCCTTCCCTTCTTCTGATTCTTCAGTTGCCAACTTGGCACCATCTCCACAGGGGGGTTGAAGCGCTACCAGGGGTTAAGTCTGCCGACAGCGGAGAGGGGGCAAAAGGTCACGCGTCGTCTCATTTCAGATCCCCTTTTTTTTTTATGGTTAATTCCGAGGCACATACATACCTATGTGGGTTCTTGATCTCCTCTGTCAGGTAGTTCAAGTAGTTCCTGCAGACGGAAAAAAAGAGAGGAAGGAAAAAATAATAAAAACTTGAGCTAAGAGTTTCAAACAAAGACACTTTTCTGCCTGCCAACCACAAGACAATATGAATCAGGACAAGAGCCACAGAATCTGATTCTAGTCACACTGCATGGGATGTCATTCACTTGAGCATGGGATAAATAAAATATTATGATACTCTGCATTGGGATCAAGCCAGCTCCACTCTGACCTTCAGTAGTCCTGAATACCTAGCACAGTTCTGTAAACTGGCTGGTAGCAAGAATTAACTAGGAATCTAGAGGGTGGGGGTCGGCAGATCAATTGCCTGCCTGTCTGCTTGCCTACTTGCCTGCTTGTCTGTCTGCTTATTCTGCCTGCCTGTCAGCTTGTTTGCCAAGCCTGGCTCATGCCTAGGATCGAAACGCCGGGCCCACTAAATTTTGAGATTTGCATTTTGGTAATTTTAATCAGTAAGCAGTTTGCAACATTTTTGTATATCACTTTAAATGATATACACTGCTGAATTTATACATTTTTAACTACAGGCAGATTGGCAATAGCATGGCAATAGCTGATTAGAGCTGCACCCAACAGTAATGAAGGCTTAATTACAACAATATTTTATCCCACTCTTAAATTTTATCATCAATTGGTAAATTCATAAGACCACCATTTGCAATCACCAGACATGCTGCACTTACTAGGAATAGTATCCCCCCATAATACCCCCAAAAATGGAAATCAATGAACTGGCGGCGACCAAGCCGACCTTGACAACGCAAATTAATAACAAATTATCGTCATGTACGGTGCGCCGATGGATGCATGCAGTTCTTTTAGCGTGCATCCAATCTAGCACGTCTTTCCTACCAGTAGTTTTTTTCCCCAAATGTTGAAACTTTCAAGTTGGAGGATATGTGATTAATAGCAAGGTCAGGTACATGTAGTGCCTGGTTAGTATACCTGGATACCTTTAGAAGTACCGGTACACGTACCATGGAGGGACATGTACATGTACATGTACATGCACACCAATTGTAAACACATGCACATACACACACACGGAAACCCTCATTTCAGAGTTTAAGCCTATGAATAAACTGTCAAAGTCAAAAGTCCCTTCCTGTCCAGGTGACCCTGGTTTCCGTGCTACGAACCCATTTATTCGCACTGGGAGCAGCGTCGTGCCTGTAAAAGCTCCACACTTTTTCATCGCGAAGTCAGAACATACCAGAGAGAGATAGAGAGTGACCGATCGCTTTGCTGTATCAGGGCCAAAATACCGTTCGTAATGGCGCTAAGGAAAAAGAGGAAGATCATGGCGGCTATGCCGCTAGGCATCATGGGATATGAGGGCGCACTACCAGTTGATCAAGAATTTAGCGAATGGCATAATAGTCTAGGGAAATATGTAACTCGTATGGTAATCTGGGTAGGAGAAGGCAGTAGACTTTCATTTTACTCCAACCCTAAATCCGACGACTCCATAAGTTTCCATCACGCCGAGTCAAGAATTCAAAAGTTGTTCGAGACGGCCGGCAGCAAAGGCCGGCAGAGCGCAAACCAGTTGTCATGGCTACGCCGAGTTGACCTCGGCCTGATGTAATGACTGGGACAGCATGTAGAACCAATGGGCGCAACAACAACAAAAAAATGGTGCTTACCAGGCTGCATAGGCGAACAGCCCGCCGTAAAAGGCAAGGGCAATGTCCGAACCTCCCTTGCTATTCTTGAACGGCTCTTGAAAGTTCTCCGTGTGACCTGGGGATTGGGGATAGACAGAAGTAAGCGACGAGTAGCGATCAAAAACAGTTTGAGATCACTCGGGGGTCGATGCGCCATTACCATCAACAAACCTATCACAAAGGAAATCTAAAGAATGTCTGTGGGCAAAGATTTGAAAGGAAATTAAAAATTAAGAGGGAAAAATTATACCCTTCTTCTCAGGGTCTCCGTCTGATTTTTTTTTATATAAAAAGCCGATCCCAGCAGAATTGATTGCTGTACATTGACGTTGGCATCAACACTGCTAGCCTTGAACAGACAAATTCAATTGTCGTACTGGCAGTCAGCCATTGCAAGGCCTGTAAAAAAAAAAAAAAATACTAATTGATCGATCGCAGGCTTTAATGCTAACAGATACATTGTCGGGTGATGTTCAAATTTTACTCGCCTAAACTCAAATTTAAAGACAAAACAGCAAAATAAAACAAAAATGTGTTGATATCTAAATCAACACAACGGATAGCCTTCAATTTCAAATGAAGGGGTTGACTGCAAAGGTCAAAGTTCATTTAAATGGCCGCATGCATGAAATGGAACCTTGAATCAACATGCTCATTTGATGAAAAAAAACTGGCAGCAGCAGTGTTGCATATATTATCCACGAGATGGACTGTCTCGCAGATACGGTTGATTAATTAAAGTACATCATGTACAGTTAGTCATTCTTCATTCTTCTACACATTATCATATAAACAAAAACACATGTATAATTAAAAACTAATATAAAAAATCATGATAAAATAATCATAACTGATCAAAGGTACACAGTGCAGACTGGATACAGACACATTTTAGCAATTTTTTTACATTCCAGGATAAAATAAATGACATGAAGGTTTTCATGTTAAAATCACAATAATGTGGAAAGTTTGAAGCGTAACAATGCCCCCAAAACCGTTGAGTTATCGGCACTTCTCCGAGCCATGCTCCTCAAAAACAGAAGAATGACTTACTGTACATGATGTTCTGGCAAAATGATGGATATTTTTGGTTTATTTAACTATGATTATCAAACTCATAGGACAGGTGCTTTGCCCAATTCCACTCTTAGTGTCAGGAGCATTCTTCCTGATCACACAGGTGGCAAAATCTCCACATTTTTGGTTTATTTATCATCTATGTTATCAAACTCAGAGGATAGGTGCTTTGCCCATTCCACTCTTAGTGTCTGGAGCATTCTTCCTGATCACACTGGTGACAAAATCTCCACATTTTTGGTTTATTTATCATCTATATTATCAAACTCATAGGACAGGTGCTTTGCCCATTCCACTCTTAGTGTCAGGAGCATTCTTCCTGATCATACTGGTGGCAAAATCTCCACATTTTGGTTATTTATCATCTATATTATCAAACTCATAGGACAGGTGCTTTGCCCATTCCACTCTTAGTGTCAGGAGCATTCTTCCTGATCACACTGGTGGCAAAATCTCCACATTTTTGGGTTTATTTA
Organism: Luidia sarsii; assembly: GCA_949987565.1. NCBI lineage: Eukaryota > Metazoa > Echinodermata > Asteroidea > Paxillosida > Luidiidae > Luidia > Luidia sarsii. The sequence goes on from OX465110.1 coordinate 13,025,149, forward strand.
TCATCTATATTATCAAACTCATAGGACAGGTGCTTTGCCCATTCCACTCTTAGTGTCAGGAGCATTCTTCCTGATCACACTGGTGGCAAAATCTCCACATTTCGGGTTTATTTATCATCTATATTATCAAACTCATAGGACAGGTGCTTTGCCCTTAGCCCATTCCACTCTTAGTCTTTGCAACTGTCTTCCTGATCACACTGGTGGCAAAATGTCAACATCTGGCCTTGACTCTTTCCAGAGACGGGCAAATCAATATCTCTTTGCTGGATCCAAAAGAACGCATCTTCTGTTTAGAGGTTGTTTTTATTCCTCTGCTGTAAGCTGTAGCACACCAGAAGGCTACTGTTCACAATTATATTCTGATTAGTATTAATTTTTTTTTTTTTAATCCCGAGAAAGCTTCTTCTCTTTCTTTGACAAGAAAGAGAGAAAGTGAGGGAGATAAAAAAAAAGGGGGGGGAGAAAAAAGGGAAACTCACCCATGCAAATGTAGACAAGACCGGAGAGGATGATGACAATGAGAGCCAGCACCTTGGCAACAGTGAAGACGTCCTGAACCTTAGTTGCCCAGGGAACGCTCCAGCAGTTGACGAAAGTCAAGAGGGCTGCATTCAGGAAAGAGAAAACAAACAAAATTTAAACACAAAAACTTGATAATCGGCGCAGAATGCCAATAGTGCTTTGTCTATGGACTTTTTGGCTGAAGAGGAAGAAGTCGGGAGGGGAAACATCATAAAAAACAGTAAGACTTTTACATTATCACTGTATTTCTTTTTTAGTAGTTTTTTTGTAGTTGGTCTTGGACTATTTCAGCCATTTGAAAACAATTGTATTCTACACATATTAATGCAAATCTGTCCACTAAACATTTAGCATGGGCAATTTCCAGACTGCAATAAAGCTCAATTAAATTTTAAGGCCACTGTCTATCCCTTTTATTTGTCCACATATTAATATTGCATATCTGCTGCATTGGTTTGTTGGTGCGTATTGGCACTGATATGGTCATGGTATGGTTTTGAATATATGCAACAGCGCCCTCCCGTGTTTCTTCGACAACGATCGTTTCAGGTTCTGATTCAGCAGACGAGATGACAGAGCTCTTCGCAAATCTGTGATGAAATTCTAATAAGCGGCTGGGGCAGGACACGGCAGGCAAAATCTCCCTTCTTAAAATGCCGGTGACGTCGGCGCACAAACTCGTGACCAATATTCGCATTAGTCATCCTCAACTGACACCTGCCTACGCAGTTAGAAGGCTACCAGAAGGAATCCGGTCGCCTGGAACATGCACAACAAGATACAACGCTGGCAGAATGTACCAGACTGTACATGTCCACTGACTATACTCTGCGCACTTCTGTCGACTCTTTAACCTTCTCCAATTGTGGGCACATTCTGTGGGGATTCTCACCGCCCTAGGGCCTAATGTAACTCTGCTGAACTCGGGATAGTGTGCACTGGTTATAGTCTGTGCATATTCTGTTGGCACCAACACTGCTGCTCTCCACAATGTGTACAAACGGGGCAACCTTCCTCCGAGACTGTGTGCCCTAACCAAAAGCTACATTGTACACTATAATGTGTAACAGTGGGTACTGTACTGTGGGATTCGGTTGGCCGTAAATCTGCTGAACTCAACAAGATGGTGCTCACTGGTTAATACAGTTAGCGCTAGTTACAGTCTGTGCATATTCTGTTGGCACCTACCCTGCTGCACTCCGCAAGGTGTAAAGCTGGGCACCCTTCTCTGGGACTGTCAGTCTGTTGTAGTGTTGGCCCTAACCAAAGCTAATGTGTAACAGTGGGTACAGCTCTGTGAGATTCTGTTGGCCTCAACTCCGTTAAACTCCATAATGTGTGCGTGGTAACAGTGTAGATCAATGGGTAACCTTCTGTGGGATTCAGTTGACAATGACATTGCTCCAACTCCGTAATGTATAAGAGAGTCAGTGGGTATTGGTCTGTTGGCCCCTTCCCTGCTGCACTCAATAACGTGCAGCAGTGGGTGCCGTTTTGTGGGTTTCAACTGGCCTCAATCCCTGCAGCACTCAAAAACAACAAGTTGCAGCAGGCGAGTGTAACATGCACATTCTACAGCACACCGTTGACCCTCCAAGTCATCATCATCCCCCGCTGCACTCCAAAACACGAAGCAGATGTGAGCTGCACAGTGCAGTTGACGGGCGGGATTCTGCCTAACTCAGCAGGTCCACACAAAAAAAAAATTAAAAAAATTGTGGTCTTCACTTTGAAAGGTTCTTCACATAGGTGTAATAGCATTAGTAAAAATACACATTATGCCCGTTTTAAAATATTTGGAGAGTCAAGTAGAGGTTTTACAATTCGGGTGAGACCAAATCCATGTCGGGGCAAGTGAAACAAAATAATGTAGGTCAAGCCTTAAAGGCTTGCTACAACACCTGCCTATAAACTAAGTCCCAACAGCTGGCCCTTTAAAACCCCCCTAACCTTGATTTTCCCGCCAGAAAAACTCCCGCCATTCAAATCCATTCGTGCACTGCCCAAACCCCCACCTGCCCCCAAAAAACACACCTGCGCTCTAGGACTCTAGCAATGGAGCAAGTTGTAATACGCCATCCAAAAAGAGCTTTCTCTCATCTTTTCTCTTCAATCGGAACAAAGACTTGCAGCAAAACCGTGACTTTCATTTTGAAAGAAAAAAACAACAACATATCAGTCCCACAGGTATTTTCATAAGCAGTTCTCATTTGCTTAGAGCAGGTGGCTAGACCTGTTCTGCCCAAATCAAACACTCTGATGTAAGCCACCCAACACCTATACCAAAAAAAAAAAACACCTAAAAATGCTGATCATACATCAACAAATTAACTCAATAGGACAAATTTAGTTGAGTTCACGCATGCACAGACTCTGAATGGCAATTTTTTTTTTTTTATAGCAGACCTGTGGTGGATTTCACAAAGCCCTACAATGAATCGTAAGTTGTGATAGACGGTATGGTTTCTGTGCATCGCTCATCGCCTTGCGATTGATTGTAAGTTACGTTGAGTTTGGTGAAATCGATCCCTGGTGTCTTTCTGGACAATTTGTTTTCTTCCGATTAACGTTACTTTTGCAGTGCACAGGCTAATTCATGTGTCTTCTTTCAATACTTAAACATGTACATGTACATATACATGTACATGTACATGTACATGTACAAGGATCACCGCAAGCCTTTGGTTTAGACTCTCCAGTGAATATCTACCTCTTCCTTCACTTCAGATGCATCTGATTTTCACTAGCTGTAGCTACGAAAGCTTATGCTTCAATTTTGGTTCATCATTACTAGTTAATCTTATATTTATAAGTTGCTTTAATATTACACACTCGGTATGTTGGTGCTTCTTGTAGACAACCATGGCTATACTGTATGTGCAATGTGCATCATTGTTACACTAGTGTCATCAAAAAATGAGCTCTTCTAATTTCACCGGCATATAATGAATATTCGCAAGGTACCTTTAACCCTCCTCTAAATGTCTCCATCTAATGAGTCATTTCATTTAGTTCAGTTTGAGTGCTGCCGACGAGGCGAATGACAGTACATGTTTCTGCATGTGTTGCAGGCATTTGTGGTACATGTACAATGTACATGGGACTTTAATATCAAATGTTCGTGATCCAGTTTCGAAGACAAGATCTATACAATGTAAGCACTGTGCTATAGAGGCAGAGAATGGGCAAAACTTGTGCACACTACACTAGTACTTGCTGAGGTGGCCATTTTTGGGTGAGTGAGTGCCTGAGTGGTGACTATTCCGCATGCACATATTTGGGGCCCCAGGGTTGTATGAACACATACATGTAGGCCATATGTTTCTTCAATAAAGGGTTGGGCCAAACTTGCACAACACTAGAACAGCATAACACAGTATTAGGAAAGCTTATAAATCATGGGTAGTGCCAAAAGTGGGTACACATCTCATGTTGATGTATATGTACTGTACATGAATAAAGGTCGAGAATACAACTTACAAGTTCATCTAAAGCCCTGTCAGCACTGGACTTTTTTGGGGCAATGTACCGGTAACCGAGACGCTGGGTACTTTACCCATTTTAAGTCCAGTGCGGACATCTCCGGAAGTCTTCCTCTCGGTTATTTTTATCTTTTATTTACCCATCGGCTCGGTAAAATCCCTGGAAAAAATAGTCCAGTGTGGACAGGGTATAAGTAAAATACATGTACATGTACACGTATACACTATACATGTACATGCATAGGATTTGGAGGTTCCAGGGGTGGAATCAAAGCCAATAACTCGGTAAGAGTTGTTAGCAGCATGCTGTATAATGATGCACTACGCATGTACTGTACATGGCATTGCCATGTACAGTACATGCGTAGTGCATCATTATACAGCATGCTTACGGCATGCATACATATTACACACTCCACAGTACAGGTATAAATTCTAACAAAACAATGCCTTCTCTTTTAGGCAGGATAACCTTCTGAACTGAAGAATTTACTGGCACATGTAGCTTTGTCAAATATGGCAGAATTGTCTCAACTCTCCACTGAACTTTTGAACTTGCACTTGTAACAAGAGGGTACCACATGCCAGCACACAGTCCCTTCTCTGTGCACAAACTGCTTACATGAATGGGTCCGAGAGAACTGTTTTCAGTGTTCATCGCCAAGTTTAATGACTGAAAATTTACTGGGCCTGAGTTTCGATCCTGGCAGGACCTTTCTCAAAGGCAGAGTGACTCTGCCTTTGAGAAAGGTCCTGCCAGGATCGAAACGTCAGGCCAGTAAATTTTGAGATTTGCATTTTGGTAATTTTAGTCAGTAAGCAGTTTGCAACATTTTTGTATCGGTATCACTTTAAGTTTAATGACTGCACTGAAAGTTGACAGGGCATGAGATTAGAGAGGTAAATTGTGACACAAGTCTCACAGATATTCACAAATTGCTGACATGCCAGTTGGCCCAGGCCCCTGTACAATTTGGTCCCACCCACATCTCCAATAGAATCGTTGACATTGTTCCCCCCTCAGAATGTTTCCCTAAGCTACATGTATTTATTTTAGGTGGACAGTAGAAAAAGGGGGAGGGGGGCTAGGAGCACTGGCAAGTTTCCCCGAAGTAAAAGATGATACACACGAAGGACCATAAGTGACTAAGACCAGTATCATCACTGTCGGACAGATGAATCATCAAACAACATTACGGGATTACGGGATAGTTGTTTTGGTTATGGGATAGTTGTTTTGGTTATGCCATCCGCATTTCACTCCATATACCGGTACTCAATTACAGCAGGTAGGTAGTGGTACTACTACTGGGTAGCATTTGGTATGATGGGGAAGGTGGGTCTATCTACATGTACATCTATCTGTACAATCAACCGATACCTAACCAATGAATAACATGGTATTCCCAGAATCCCTTTGTCCATGGACTAAGTACAAATCGCAATAGAAGTTGGTGCTCCTGAATTTGTCCATGCAAGTATAATTAAAATGTCTGGAAACTGGAGCAGGGGCCCAGTTTAGTATCTAAATTTAATTGGGCCTTGAAGCCTAGTTCAGTCAATTTCAAATTCAAATTTTAATTGCGGTACCTGGTGTAGTACTGCCACAGTAGTGGCACTGTTTAGTGAGTGTAAACATTTACTATTGCACGCCTGATATGTGTAATGATGTTATTCAAACAGTACTAGCTTTTGATCGTTGTACAACTAAATCGAAGTTGTTTTTAAAAACGCAGTGGCTGTTGTTACGGCAGTCGTCCGTGTGGTTCCCTGACTTGATTGTATTTCGTCAGCATTGCAGGCTGGTTGAACCAGTCAATTAGCCGATAGTCTGGTTCCAAGAGCTAAACATCATGACAAATACTGTGAAGTCAGGGAACCACAAGGACGACTGCCGTAACAACAGCCACTGCGTTTTAAAAAAAGGAGTAAAACTTTTACTTTTACACTCGCTACAGCAACTGACGTGCTTACTAAGAACTTGTTACTGTACAGCGAGTGTTTTGAAATGTTCTCACGCTAAGATACAAAGAAAGATAGTGTTTGGAGTTAGTTGAGAACGTGGAAGTTCAAATTGTGCCTCCTTGCCCAGTTCTTGAGTCGGGATGGAGGGGGAGGGAGGGGGAGGGTGGGGGGTGTGGTCCGGACGTTTACTCACCGAGACACAAGACCGTCAGAATGCGGACGGCCAAGTCCGGAGGGGGACACTCTTGGTCGGGGAAGAAGGGGTTCAGAACGTAGAGGGAAAAAGTCATGGCAACCACGGTCTGGCCCGTGGGGTTGATGATGAGCACGGTCACCCAGAGCACGATGAAGGCGGGCAGCGGGCCGAAGGCGAAGGCAATGTACGAGTACTCGCCTCCCGAGGCCGTGATGGTGGTGCCCAGCTCGGCGAAGCACAGCGCCCCGATCAGCGAGAACACGCCCGACACCACCCAGACCACCATGGAGAGACCGACCGAGCCCGTGTTCTCCAGCACGCTCTTGGGCGAGAGGAAGATGCCCGAGCCGATGATGCAGCCCACGATCAGGGTGACGCCGTTGAAGAGGCCCAGCTGCGGCTCCAGCATGAGGCCGGCCGGACCGCCGTTGGCCGTGCCCGGCCCGGTCCCCTTGGCCGTCCCCTTGGCCGTCCCCTCGGCCTCGCCCGGCGAGTACGGCGGGGGACCGCCGCGGCCGCCGGAGTTGGACGACGACACCGAGCCACCGTCGTGCCCGTTATTGTCCACGCCACTGGGGCTACGCCTCACCGGCGATCCGGCCGGATCGGCGATTGCCACCTCGGAAGTATCCATTTTCTTGTCGAGTTTCGGTTATCAAATTCAAAGCACACCGCGCAAAAGAAACAAAAAACGGCAATCGAATTGATGCAACACTTTCACTCGACTCGCGAATGTCCAAGTGTCAAAAGTGAAACGATCTAACCACGTTAAAAAACGACACCTTATCTGAGATTAGGCGCCCTGAGAATCAGGTCTTTGATAATAAACACTACTACAGCAGTACATGTGATGTACATACACAGTTCACCTCAGAGAGAGTGCAGCCATGGCTATAGCGAGAGTTGTTGTGCGGACCACGTGTACACATCGATGACAAAAAATTCACACCATGGGTGGAGCTCGGAGACAAACGCACATTGCTGCTGTCCACTCGATCCTGTGCGATCGTTCCTGCCCCGGTCAGAAGCCGCTGACGATCCAAGAGACTGTCGGGTCCTGCCGATGGCTGAAATGTTTCATCTGTGTCCGGATAGACGAGGGATCGGGGCAGAAGGGCCCGGCGGATCGGTTTGGTGACGAGCTCAGCGTGGAAGGGCGGGAATTTCTGCGCGCCACGCCGGCACTGCTACACTTTCCCCATATGGTCATGACACGACGGCCTCGCCTCGTGTGCGTGTGTGTAGCGAGCTGACCCTGCAATGCTATCCTATACCCACTGTGATTTCATCATCCTATCCTCGGCAACAGCCGTCGGCTCGGCAGGGGGGGGGCACTCTCGCTTTTCACCTTGTTTACATTATACATATAACTGATCACCTCTAACACAAAGGAAAAGAGAAAAACCGACGGCTGTTCCAGCGGCAGGGTGTAGGCGTGTGCGGCCCGTACCGTTAGAATTCATCCGCTGTGGTATTTCACTCTCAATTCTCACACATGGCGTCAATGAACACGCGGCGCCCCTGCGTTGCGGTTCAGCCTGTCCCTATTGTCGGGTGCCGAACGTACACAATAACAGTGTTGAGTTGTAACAAATACCTCTTTATTTATAGAGCTCTATATGGTTTACATTCAGTACGCGTACTGTACTTTAATTCGAAGATGACCATTTCTAGATTCAAACAAAGTACGAACGTCAAAATTTAGTGGGCCTGGTCGACGTTTCCATCCTAGCAGGACCTTTCTCGGCCTTTGCGAGAATGGTCCTGATAGGATCGAAACGTCAGGCCCACTAAATTTTCAGATTTGCACTTTGGTCATTTCAGTCAGAAAGCAGTTTGCAACTTTTTGTATATCACTTAGAGAGTACAAACGTAATTCAAACAGGGATTCTTTATCATTTACGTGGAAACGAAGATGACTTTACAAGTCAATTTCGTACCTTGCATGTAATCTCGACCGCAATGGTATAAACTATAATTTGTATAATGTACTGGTACGGTGTATGCAGTGAGTACAGCTGTGTATGTGTACATTTAGTATTACCATGCGGCGAGGCGGATAATAACGCTGAGCCGAGGCGTTCAAAGATAAGATAAGAGGATTTGCTAGGAAGGATTATTCTTTTCTTCGAAATCTCGGTTTCGGCCAGGACGGATCGAATCCACGCCCTTCTTAATATTTATGCAAATTGTAAGCATCGAACTGAAAGAGAGGCTATGTTCCCCGCTGCTTTTTCATCTTTTCTTTACATATTGATATTCTTCAACAAAACCGAATGTTATCTTAGGAACAACGGTAAGGTCCCTTGAAGTTACCGCCATCTTGGAAATCTTGCGCCCATAGCCTCGTTTTGGGCTCATTGGCTAAGTGCATAAAATGTTCACAAAAGCATAGAGTCGAAGCTCCCAAATCCTCAACGCTTCTAGGCCTAGGTAGTAGACCCTAAAGGCGGCCAAGTATAGAATGCCGAAGGCCTACGACAAATGTGTTCATGGGCATACTTCGGGACCCATTGACCTCCGCGCAGTCGGGAGATTAACTCATGAATATTCAGTTGTGACGTACGGCATTCTACTTGGCCGCCTTTACTAGGGTCTACCCTAGGTCTACACACAAAAAGGATAGCGATTTTTTTTCGCCAAATTCATTTCTAGCCAGCCCCCATGAAAGCCCCATGAAAGTGCGTCTTCCACGAGCACAGCCCATTGGTCACATGGTGTAGATAACCATGGCAAAAAGACCGCCCCAAAAAAAATTAATAATAATAATAATAATAGATAAATAAAAATATTTAAAAGAAGAAACTCAAATAAATAAAAATATATTTAAAAGAATAAAATGAAATAAAATAAAATAAGAAATACAATTTTTTATTGAAAGTCTATTTATGTGCTAATACATGCTCCGCGATTTGCATGAAAGAGGTAAGATTGGTGCCCTGGTCCCTCCATTGGCTCCAATGGTTATATTTTATGCTCAAATGCACAGCGGTTTTTTCTTTTATAATTTTCCCCAAAAGTCATCATTCAACTTCATTTCTCGAGGAACTATGAATTTTAGCCAACTCACTCTACTACCGGTATGCGGACAAGAAATTGGGAGAGACATCAGCAACGGGGTACATGCTACATGTACTGTACGTGTATATGACTGCCCCGTTCCCGCCACAGTAAATTGTATCATGAGGATTATACTAATGATATAAGCCCGCTCACTTGACCCACTGCACACTTCAACACTGCGCCGCAACCGCATAATTTCCCGCGGTTAAAGTTCAAGTGTACACACGACCAATGGCGCGCTTTGTTGTTATGCAGAATACTACAGGGGATGATTTCTTGCGGCCGCGTGATAGGCCTAAGGAGGCGGGCTGGCGGGCAGCCGACGAGTCCATGTTCCCACAGGGGGGCAGTAATGTTCATTCATAAAAAAAAATACTCGGAGGCGCCTAAGGAGAATTTCAACACTCCGATATGTGCGACTCCAAAGACACGGTGATTTATAGTAGTGACGGCAAATGGAAGGGCTTGCACTTTTGCAGCTCACAGTAACTTTACTCCAATTACGGCGCGTGTGTTTCAAAGGGAGCTTGAATTTACGATTGACGAAAATGAAGCGCGCCATCCCAGTAGACGATCGATGGGGGAGGGGGTAAGGAGATTTTCGTCTTTAACCATCGCGAGCGCGTTAAAAACAAGAGGCGATGGAGTGGGATATCGGGTACAAGACTGAGAAGTTTCTAGTTAGACATTACTCGCATCTCGGGTTCAAAGGACGCTCATTCAAGGCGCTAATCCCCCGCTTCAATCCGTAACAACGGTGGGTCAAACCTTGCACCTTACCAAAAGCCGTGTTTACACTGGTGATCTTTTTGTGTTAAGTCTTAAGATACCGCCTTTGAAAAGAAAATATGGACAATAGTGACTAATTCCAACCTACACGACTATCCATTTGCGGGGATCGATACTGAAGCGGGAAATGTTGCCTTTATTTCACAGTCTGGCTTCTTGTGTCAAATGAAAGAGATGGGTCACTAAAGAGTATACTGTATGTCGATCGCATACTATCCTATTGATCAACCGACATTCCTATCGCTGATAGTGGACAGTGGACGGGTGTCGATCTGGGAATTGAAACCTAGGCCTATACTGACCCACCGCCGCTATCAAGCATCATATACAGCTTCAGCAATGCCATCGCACACCACGGCGACCCTGTCTAATCTACTGCTCCTTCCGTAACCTCCCAAAAACCCAAATCACCACTCTTTTACACCATTCTACGGGTAATGCTTGCTTGACCTTAGCCCCCTTCAGCAGCTTCTGTTATGCAAATTTCCTTCCTGCAACGCCCTCACGCTGCATTCGTCAGCCGATTAGACGATTTTTGCCTGCTACACATGCGTACCGCAGGCAAAGGAAAAAAAACGCACTTTAGTTGTCTTCCCAAAATATAGCCCACTTTAGGTTTGTTGAAGCATGGACATGGTTGAATGGAGTTTGCAGTTACTGTCTCTTCCGACACGAGAACGAGTATGGTCCCGCGGAGGAGCCCGGCGGGTGAAAGCGTCCACTCAGTGGAGGGATTCGGGGTACTATACTTCGTAAAAAAAAAATTCAAAAAATAAATAAATCAGGAAATCATTTTTAGGAACTAAATCGGTTCCGAGGGTCACGGTCGTGACGGTGAACACAGTCCACCACACAATCACTCTCCGTTCATGGCATCGGCAGCACAGCACTGACTGAGCAATAGGAACTGAACAATGAATAAGAGATGTTCACAAGCCATGACTTGCATGCGAGGCATGCATTTCGTTTGTCTTTTATCCTCAGTCCTCACCCGACGGTGAACAGCGCCGGTCGAGGTTGTTTCATTTTGGCGGGAACTGATGGTTGCGCGTGCTTTGTTTTCGGGTTTTTCTTCTCTTTTTACATCGGGTCGAGGGCTCGTGGCCTCCAGGGTCGGCATTCAATAACAATACAATAGTTTCATTGTTGGTTCCTTTAGCACTTCAGTACGTTCATGCCCTTGATTTGTGTGCTCACTCTCCCGCCCACGGAGAATTAGGGGGGAGAAAGAGAGACAGGGAGGGAGGGAAGGAGGGAGAGAGGAGATGGATTCATATAACATTCTATGCAACTATATTACATAATTATTACTAAAACAAAAAATTAAATGAAAAACGTTTTTTCGCGCTGTTGGTTTTTTTTTTGGGGGGGCGGGTCAAAGAAGTGAAGGAAAAACTGACGGCGATCTTTTTATTTAAAAATTCTCTTATTATCCGAGTTTTATCCAGCCCTTAGACATGGCGGCCTTCCCAATTAGTCAACTATTCTTTGCCGTGGTGTTTCGATGTATGTTTTCTTTCTTGTCTTAATTAGTCTGCGAAGGCTTTGTTATTAATGAGGCATGCTACATGACGTCACAACTTGGCAAGGGTCCAGAGGCTGCAGATGTTGGCACCGGTCCAAGCCGCAAGAACCCGGAGTCACTGAATGTGACACCGCTGCCGGATGAATGGCTGAACATTGTCAACAGGATCTTCGGCGTGGGGGAAGTTTTGGTTTCAGATCATAGGCTGGTTTGGCGGCCGGGGAGTCGGGGACACTTCCTTATGATTAAATTCAGGTCCTCTGTGACTATACTATAGGTCCTACCTGCTTGAAGAAAGTTTTGCTGACTGGCATTGACAATAATATTTCTAGTGGAAATTTCGGGACGCCTGTGAGTAGGACTACTAAACACAGGTCCCGCTATACTTATGCTACTTGTCCTCAAAATGTTTGAGATTTGTATTTGGTTATGTAACTTCAGTGGGCAGTAAGGTTGGCAACATTACTTTAAAACTTTCAGGAAATGTACTGTATGTGTCAAACAGATGAGGTCAAAGACTGTGTACAAACACAATGCACACAATACGCGCCACAGAATTACGATTTTTTTGGGGGGGATAAACATGTATAGGCCTATAATATATCAGTATAATTGTTCCAAAATATGACTGTAGTTTACATAACAGTATATACTAAATAGGTGGTCTATTGTGGATTTAAGAGTTTTCCCACCCTTTTACGGTGTATAGATATCAATCAACTAAAATATTTCTCAGACATGTGTTTGGTAATTGGTGCATTGATATGGATGGATGACGTCTGGGTCTATCTTACCGAGGCAGAGGATGGCCAGCAACTGGACCAGACCGGTGGGAGGCCCATCGCACTGGCTGAAGACCGGCTGGGTGACGTAATTGGCGAAGGTGAGCGCCACAATGGCCTGGCCCGTGGGGTTGATGATGATCAGCGTGCTCCAGAGCAGCACGAAGGCCGGCAGCCGGCCGAACGAGCGCAGAATGTACGAGTACTCGCCGCCCGACGCCGCGATGGTGGTGCCCAGCTCGGCGAAGCACAGCGCCCCGATCAGCGAGAACACGCCCGAGACGGCCCACACCACCATGGAGAGACCGACCGAGCCCGTGCTCTCCAGCACGCCCTTGGGCGAGAGGAAGATGCCCGAGCCGATGATGCAGCCCACGATGATGGTCACGCCGTTGAAGACGCCGATCTCGCGGCGGAGGCGGACGCGGCTCTCGTCCAGGACGTCCATGGGGAGGCCGGCCTTCTCCGGCACCTCGCTCGCCCCCCTCCCGTCGCCGGCCCTTCCCGGGCTCGTCTTCTTCACCTCCGCGCCGTCGTACGGAGCTGCTGCTTCCTCGTTGCTCGACCCGAAGCCTCCCGCCATTTTCTCTTCCTCCTCCTCCTCGTGAACAAACAGCCGATCGATACCAGAAAGTCAAAGGCAATCAAAATGTCCACTCAACGCTGCGTTGTCAACCGGTTGTGGTTTCTGATAGTTAGTAATCTCGATCCTAAACTGAGCAATAGGTTTCCGTAACAGTCAATAATATTGTGATCAACGCATGCATATGATCAACCCTTCCGAACAGGGGTCCGGAAATGAACAATAACAATTAGTCATGTACACGTGCAATTATACACAACCCTCCGTGTACGCAAATGCATATGCAACAAGACTGTATAATAATGTACCGATACAGCCGATACCCAGTGCCCACAGATTCGTACTCACGACGTAAGTCCTAGTTCCGAGAAATCTGTCTTGAGACAAGCACACATACTAGTACTGTAGCAGTAAGAATTCAGCGAGTACAGCGTCCGCAGGTTTCGCCCAAACAAGGTGAACCGGAGTTAAAAACACGACCACGAGGGGAAGCAGAACGATCCTATACACATAAAATCCTACACACGATCTGCCCGGTGACTGAGCCAAATGGAATTTCCCGCGAAAAGGGAGCAGTTATGGCGCGCTACAGGCATTGTATGCGTGCATCCGGCCGACCACAACAAAAGGACCCGCGCTCGATCGCTATGCGGGGACGGTATAGAAGCAATAACCTCCCTTTTTGTGCACATGAAGGCCGTGTAGCGATCAATGGACCGGTCTGTGTAAACCCACTAATGCCACTATTTGGCAAACCAGAGAGCATAATGTTTCTTGCATAATGTCCCTCTCTACACCAAAGTGAAACCTTTAACACGCCAACCGCCAGGCCAGACATTTTGTGAGAATCGAAGGCAACAGGACAAGAGGAAATACGACACAAATTCCTGTTCTAGATTATAGAATGAAACTCGACTCACTCAAGGAAATAAAAAAAAAGGGACGTGCACATGTTTACTTCGGCAGAAAAACAGTTCTCATTAGTGTTCACAAAATTAATCATGATGGTGATGCTATTGATGTTTGACTCCTCTACAACATTCTGCTGAGAGTTAAAAGAAAAGAAAAAAAAGAGGACCCCCTAATGCAGGAAGCTATACCCACGTGGTCTCGGCTACCATAACAACATACAACAGCGTTAATATTTGGCGCCGTTTCAAGCGGGATGTTGGGCCCCTAGACTTCGCTCGAGTCGCTCTTCAGCGCATTGAGTGAGCTCGCCCGGCAGTCTATGCACCACCGCGGACCCACGCGCGTGCTATAGCGCCCACGAAGACAGCTCGAGAGGAGACTGGGTAACGGACGATCACTTTACAGGACAGCATACCTGCATGCAGTCAGACCCCCTGCTTTGAATTACTCAAATGCTTTTTTGTTGATGTAATTCAATTGGAGTTCAAAGCCGGGGCATTGTGTTGGAGTGCGTACATTTCAACGGGCTTTAAATTTACAATAGGAGCCGAGGTGTTCTTTTCTTAGTTTTCCTGGAGGTGCACGTACACCATTTGCCTTGTTGGGGGATGGGGACTTGCGGCAGTTGCAGTACATGTACTTTTGAATTAATGTTCTCCCCCCAATAGAAAATACATACAAAATGTAGGAACACATGCAGGCTTGGGTTTTGAGCACCTTTGACCCGCCGACGTCGACAATAGAGGGCGCTAGACACGATTAACATGCCCACTTCGGAGTGTGCCCGTGTAAACGCTCGTGTCCCCACATATGAACCAGCAGTCTTGATGTCAACATGAAGCAAAACCTTACAGTCCGTTGAGGAAATAGATTAAAATACACTGCAAGTATACCACTGAGTTATTCGCGATTGCAAATGGCGCCGAGGCAAAGCCATATTTTGTGAATGGAAAGTACCAATAGAGCACTTTCTGTACGGCAGCTTGTCATTCTCTTGCCAAACCGAATACGATATCAATTCACTTTGTTGACATATTTTGTTAATCTAAACACAGTGAAGATGGAACGGGAAGAGCCACTGACTGAGCACTTTCGTCTTCAGACCCCCGCGCACACTGTTCGTGATTTGTTTTATCTAATACAACACAATTTTATTATCATCACAAGTCACAGATGTACTATAGACATAGTGCATTGCTGCGTGATCAATCACACAGACAAGTGGCGAGATGGTATATACCATCAGAAAGGAGATTCAGTTGCATGCGGATATATCGTGATGTAGAGATATCGTGATCGCGTCAGGTGATAATGAAGCGCCATGGGAGCTGGCTCTAAGATACTCGACCACAAACAACCGCAAACATCCGCAACATATCCAATACAAACAGACCAAGTAATATACATTTATAGACATTAGGCAAGCGATTTTGGTTTGGTATGGTCAGTCCCGAAATACCCGAATACAACAACAGCCCTTTTCAGGGAAAAGGATGCGTATAGGCCTACCCTCTTCCTGACGACGAGCAGAGTACACACTCTACACACTGTCCAAACATTGACTTAGTTCGCCTCTTATCAGAGCCACACACTCACTCTTATAGAGAACAATTATGCACAGCAAACATTATAAGCCTAGTAAAATGGGTCCCCTGTACGTGTTGCTGGGTATTAGTGAAGGGTGCGCATTCGTGGATGACGTAAAGAGTGGGTTTTGTGGATAGATGTAGACAGTTGTGGATAACGAATTTTGTGGATAGTTGTAGGCAGCTGTGGATAACGGATTTTGTGGATAGTAAGGGTTGTAGACAGTTGTGGATAACGAATTGTGTGGAAAGTTGTAGTCGGACAACGAATTTTGTGGAAGTAAGCTGTGAAAGATCACGGAGATTGGATTTTGTGGATATTCGCAAAGAGTGGATAAGTTGTGGATGTTGTAGTTGGTTTTGAAGAATGTTGTGGATAGTCATTGTGGAGGGTTGTTGATAGTGAATTTTGTGGATGTTGTGGATAGTGAAATGTGTGGATGTTGTGGGTAGCGCGAAATTTGTGGATGGGTACGGCACCATGGAGAGTCGTGAAGAATGAGTTTGTGCATAGTCATCAAGGGTGGATTATGAGGGCGATCAGCTTCTTACCGAGGCAGAGGATGGCCAGCGACTTGACGAGGACG
The DNA here is from genome assembly GCA_949987565.1 of Luidia sarsii. Classification (NCBI taxonomy): domain Eukaryota; kingdom Metazoa; phylum Echinodermata; class Asteroidea; order Paxillosida; family Luidiidae; genus Luidia; species Luidia sarsii. Next base: position 13,041,144 of record OX465110.1, read on the forward strand.
AGCGGTGGCAGCCCGCAGTCGCCGTAGAAGGGCTGCGTGACGTAGTTGGCGAAGGTCAGGGCTATGATGGCCTGGCCCGTGGGGTTGATGATGATCAGCGTGCTCCAGAGCAGCACGAAGGCCGGCAGCCGGCCGAACGAGCGCAGGATGTACGAGTACTCGCCGCCCGACGCCGCGATGGTGGTGCCCAGCTCGGCGAAGCACAGCGCCCCGATCAGCGAGAACACGCCCGAGACGGCCCACACCACCATGGAGAGACCGACCGAGCCCGTGTTCTCCAGCACGCCCTTGGGCGAGAGGAAGATGCCCGAGCCAATGATGCAGCCCACGATGATGGTCACGCCGTTGAAGAGTCCGATCTCGCGGCGGAGGTGGACCCGCTCCACCGAGCCCGAGCGGCTCGTCGCCGGGCCGGGCTCGGCGAGCCAGGCGGCCCCCGCCCGCCCCCGTCCCCCGGCCACGGAGACTTCCTCCCCGTATCCGCCATCGCCCCCGTCGTCGCTGAACTGCTCGTAGCCTCCCGCCATGCTACCCCGACGCTGCATCTTATCTGTCTGTCTGCTTCCTCCTTCCTTTTCCACCCTCCCTCCCCGGTCCTGGTGCAGTGTCCTCCACTTGGTATGCGACCCTCCGATCCTCTCTCGCTATCACGATGTCCTCTCGGACCGAGCGAGCACACCGGTTAACAACAGCACACACACGTGCAACGGGACCCTCAGCTGCAGAGCGATACCGCTCGCGATGCCATGTTTGGAGCTGGCGGCGAAATTCCCAAGGCGCCGTCCATATGCCGCCGCCGCCGCAGTACAGTAACACTACCAGCAGCACCAAACTCAAAACTGCTCACCTCTATAACATAGCTCTCGCCCCAACAGAAATTCAAAAGTGAGAAATTGCCGACGAAAGAGAAAACGCTAGAACGAAAGTGTCGCCGAGTATTATTATACGGACCACGTGGTTGACGTGCACCAGCGGTGTACCAACTCTGTGATAATAACACAGTATGGCGGTATTTTCCTTCGTCTGAGGCCAACGAACCGAATTCAAACTCGTCAGCACCGAAACACCCACGAAGAATGCCCCAACCAAAAAAATCTATACATCCAACGGATAACCAGAAGCACCACATGAGCGTCCACCATAGAAACTTCAATCCGCCACCCTTGCAACACCCACCTTCTCGCCCAACCGTTCGATGACAATTCCCATTCAGCCAAGTGTTCGCGCTAGTACATTATTCATGGCAGAGGGGGACCAGCCAGTCCCACCATTCCACTGAATGCCCCCCACACGCTCTTCAAATAAGTTTTCCCCTATACTCTTTTGAAGTCCACACAGAAATATTGATCGGATCGAGCTAGTCTACCCCTGTCCGTTCAATCATTGTATTTTCTTTCTTCTATTTGGACTCTTTTCATCCCCTCTCCCGGTCCGGGAAGGGGGGGGGGGGGGGTCGTGTCTTAACTGAGGGGTGTGAGGGGGGTGTGTAGGGGGTGCGTCTGTATACTGTTGTGGGGATGGAAGCCAGTCAACCAGTAGGAGCTTCACACGTGCTGCAGTCACAATCTGGAAAAGCCGGTCGGTGTGATCAATGACGAGGGGGCTCCGTCCTTCAAGAGTCGCACCCAGTCACAAGCACCTTTTTGCAGATGACATGAGTAGTCAAGGGCTCTGTCTAATTTTCTTTTCTTATAAAGCTGTGATGTGAACCATAAGGTTGCCATGTAATGCATAGGCTTATAGTCCGCAATGCATACACATACACTTGATAGGCCTACACACTATCAACGCCTTTTGGACTATGAAATCGTTCACTGTAGCACATTATTAAAACAAACAAAAAACCGGTATCGGTCTCTAGACCGCTTTTTACTAGTCTCGGTTTCGAACCCTTCCGGTGTAGCGGTCTGATACGGGTCCCATGCTCAGATGAGACCGTTACCATATAATCATGGATAAAAACGTCATGCGCAGTGCGTATGGTAGTTGTCCATTTTGAAGGCCGTGCTGAGTCGATTCGGCCATAATTATTGGCAATGCAGCGCTTTCAGGCACGTTCGTTGACCCGTAGTTGACCCGTAGTTCTATAATAACAACGCTCAGTACGGAGCCTAGTTTTACATTGTGGGAGAAATGCTACAGTCGTTCCCCGTAATGATGAGGATAATCATAAACAACAGTCACATGAAGGGCGCCCCCACGTGCTTCGATCACTGACTCATCTGAGCACGCTGAGCAGCTGAGAACGTTGCTGCAACGTGCTGAGGTGAGCCAGTGACGTCACGGCTCAACTCAGCACGGGGGCCCGTCTGAGATCGTTACACCGGTCTCGTCCACTTACCTGGTCTTTCTTCAAGATAGCCTTTGTTGCCATTATTCAACACGTTAAATTAACTATTTTGATCGCTTTTCTAAGTTTCGTGTCTGTTATGCGAGCTACACATAAATTTCCTAACAAGAAGTAAACGAGTGATATACAAAAATGTTGCAAACTGCTTACTGACTAAAATTACCAAAATGCAAATCTTAAAATTTAGTGGGCCTGACGTTCGATCCAAGCAGGACCTTTCTCAAAGGCAGAGTTAACGACACACATACATACATACACACAATTCCCTGTAACAATTTGTCAACATAAGCCCAACAGTCCACAAAATAATCTGCAAAAATTACAATCTCTCTGACATTACTCGCGCTCTCGGCATTCCACTTTGATTAATGAAAACCGGCCTTCGAGCCGAAACGCCAGCCGGTCAACCAACTTTTCCGGCGGGTATTCTAGGGCATGAGGTCGGCACGGGACACATGGGAATACACCCATGTACATTAATATGCGGGAGAAAAATTATTGAGGGCGCTGTTTATCAACGCCATAAGCCATCCGCTTTCAGAGCACGGACGTGTATAAAATACTTTTAAATATTTTTATACACGTCCGTGTTTCAGAGTTGAAAATTTCGAAACGCTACAGGCCACGGTAAGGGTAGTCTTGGTTCAAGACGTTGTTGGTTGAGATACTCTTACGCCCGACGCGGGAGGTGCGGATCACGGTCAAACCAATAAGCCAACGTCTTGAACCAAGACTGTAGTTAAACTGCAGGATAACCTGCTAAGCAGGAACATTTCTCCTCAGCTAACACAGGATTGCCAGCCATAGTTCACAGAACTCTCACTGAGTTTGACTTGTATTCCAATATCGGAACCTTCGCATGCAAAATTCAAGAGAAACCTGTTTATTCTAAGCAACACTTTCCACGCTTAAGCACATTTCTCTTAAGAAATTGATCCCAGCGAACAGAAAAAAAACCTCATATTATTTGGTTCCATGGACTTTACCCCGCCCCCCCCCCCCGAGTCAGACAATAGCGACACAATGTAACCCAACAGCAGTACTAATAATTCAAAAGACGATACCCAGATCCCAACCCACCAAGATAACTCGTTATCAACGCTTCGGCCCAACCATGACCGCTAGCCGCACTATGCATTCAGCGCGGTTGAATTTGCGTGGGGAAAAGGTCGAACTTTTGACCGTGCAATTCTTACGTATATCGAAAACTGCCCCTTGACGAAAGATAACTCTATAGATCACGCGTCATTCGAAAGTCGAATCAACACCAGCTGGTTGTTTGCATCTGCGTGGAAAGGGTGTGGGATCCCCGTACGTATAGACATACGGCAAGCATAGCTGCAAGGTTAAAGCGCTTCTATACGCGGCGGTGAGACGGAGTGTGGCTCTGAAAAGAGCCAGTAACTCAATGTTTCGGGCATAAGCAGTAAAATTTCTCCTGGGCTAACACAGGATTGCCAACCATAGTTCACATGACGCTCACCGAGTTTCAGAATTGGAGCTTGCATATATCTGCGTGAAAAGGGTTTGGGATCCCCGTAGACATACGGCAGTTAAAGGTTTAAGCATAGCTCAATGGTTAAAGCGCTTCTGACCTTGTGGGAGATACGCGGTGAGACTGAGTGCGGCTCTGAAAAGAGCCGGTAACTCGACGTTTCGGGCAGCGTGCACTCTGCCCGCCGTCAGCCCGAACCTTGGCAGATTTTTTCTTCTTCTAGTTTGCTAATTACCCCCAGAAAATATAAACAGCCCCAAAACTGATTCGCTGATGCACGTTTCTTGTGACCATACGGCATACCATTACACTCAATATTTACAGAGTACGATGATACAACATAATTTTACGGCAGACGAAAATAATGGCGACTCGTCAGGAATATTGCGTTTGACGTGATGTGCGCGGAGCACTCTTTGGTGACATTATTATATGCTAATCAAATTTGTTAACATGCAGAGTTGCAGACGACACGCTGGATGGAATGGTTCGCTGTTTTCGATTCACAGACACGGGTCCCACTGAGTTTCGACGGAGCTTTTATTGGGGCAATCAAACCTCAGCATGCATGGGAAACTTTTCTTTGCCGTGGTTTAAAAACAATATCGTCAACCATTACTATTCCCACACGGTGCAAGTTCTGCCTATGCACTGCGTTTTACTTGTTTTTCTTTTTCGAGCATTTTATTTGGGGGGGGGCATGAAATAGGCCTACGAGTGGAAAATAATTTGGCTGGCAAACTGATTTTAAAGCTGGGCTTGTTTTCTTCTTTTTCCTACGTGAAATTAGCACGAAGGCTCAAGGCTCGGGTTCAGGCTATGCCTTCGTCTCCGTCTGACAAAGACTGAAAATCCAGGTTGTGGTTTGTCGTTGTTGGCTTGATAAGTACAGAGTATTCACTGAGTATCTGGGACAAAAACGCTTGTTTCTAAATTCTAGTTTTGCCTGTGACATTATGACGTTCGAGAGAAATGTGACCGAAGCCAAAGCCCGAGCCTGAAGCCAATTCATTTCGTAAACCACCCTATAGTCAAAAGAGTGCTGCGCGGGAAGCGTATATTTTTTTTACACCGCAGCCATGGGGTTTTCACTGTATTCGTGCAAATCCGCGCTTGAAAAGAGACCACATGCAGTGCTGCGTTACCGCTACGAGATCAGTCAGTTGGTTGGGATTTCTTGTGCAGGGGCGGAATGTGACTGGCTGTTGTCATAGCTGTAGTTTAACACAAACATGTCAGATGTATTGTTAATTGCAAATTTCTAGCTGCTGTTAATAAAGTTCAGCTGCACTGTATGATCTTGTAACGCAGTGCGGATTTGCACGAAAACAGCGAAAAACCCATGGCTGCGGTGTAAAAAAAAAATACGCGCGCGGGAAAGACGGGCTTCTCACCACTGACCCCGTCGAGAGGTCACAGAGCATGCGCAAGGCGGCAAACCCGCCGAGGCTCAATTGCTTTACGGTCTGGTATTTCCCGCCAGAAATGAAATGAGCGCCGGATGTAGCGCAACTATGGAAGCGATATTATCGTTTCCTTCCCTTTCCTTCCTCCTCGATTCAGCGTTGCTGTTTTTTTAATCTATTCCCTTTTCTTTGATTATTGCCGTACGGCAAACCGTTTAACGGCAAACCACTAAATGACTTTTTTATGCTAATCAGACCGTACTTAATGAGCATACGTATGATTAACATCGTCGTTAAACTGGATTATGAATATTAAAACGAGTATTCAAGATTGTCAGAACGACATTCTGCACTCACTGTTAAAACTTAAAAAGCCCATTATTTTTGGTCACTATTCCAGTACACCACCATGCAGCTGAGATCTTAATTGCTACTAATTGTCTGAAAGACACCCTCTACCGCTATATACCATACAAGAATGGCTCACTCCTGACTCTTGTACATTTGGAAGAGTCGCAATGCATCACTATAATAGTGCGCCGACCAACCAGATGGTGGACTGAGGTCTAAGTCCGTGTAGGCCTATACAGATTTGCTGGGAGTGGGAACATTGGGAGACAGACAGACGAGCATTCGGTGAAACAGGGTATATTCATAAACTGTAAAAATAATAATATGCGTATGTGTAGGTATATTATTTTCTATGTATCGATGGACAAGATTTCGCCTGTTGTATGTGGATGGTGACGGTCGAAAGCAAACTTCCAACATTTCTGATAGATCCACCAGACCGTGTTTGGTAAAGGCATCGGCCAAAGCACTGAGCAGTGAGCACGTCGTCGAGCAGGGCAAACCTCAATGAATTCACATTCTCCTCGACGCAAACATCATGTCCTATCTATCGACGATTCTGTTCCAGCACCTTTTTGGCCCAACGTTTTAGGGCTTTCATTGCACGGTATAATTTTACAACATTATGGACAATCGGCGTGGTCTGTCTGTCTTGCATGCTAGTAGTAGTATAAAGTCGACACACGATGGACCGTGTGATTCACAATGACCTTTATAGTGTACTTGGGTGAGAGTTAAATTGCGTGCTTCACATCCTCTTCGTCCGCCCTGGGTATACATACTCTACATAGCATTCCTTACCTTGGTCTATGCTTCTACTAGCTAGCTAGCGGGAAATCATTCAGATCAGAAACTCATTTCTTAGTATAGTACTCATCCAAGAAATCCATCAAAGCAACTCAGACTCTTTTGTTTTCCCGCTTTCGAAACGTTCCGTCAACTTCCGTGTGTCATTCACCCCAGTTCACTTCCACATTCTGCCTTTGAATTTGAGAATAGTCCTGGGATCGAAACGTCAGGACCAACTAAATATTGATTGCATACACCCCCCCCTGGTTAATTTGTGTGATTTCCAAGGCCTGCTCGACACTCAGGACTTACGCATCCCATAAACTTGAACGAATTATCAATTGTTAGAACAGAAAGACAACAGTCAGCGGCATGCATGTCCTCGACCCGCACATTCAGGTCATTTGGGTTGACCTTAGGCGAAGCCACAAAACATGTTTCTCGTCTCCGTCTTCTTCGTCTTCCTTTTTGGGGGACCGCCTGCTTATGATGGAGATTTTTCTTTTCTTTTCAATACTAAATCCTCCCAAATCCTCCAGGTGTAATTGGAGGATTTGGGAGGATTGAGGCTGGAAGCAAACATTTTCAAGAAGGATTCGGGAGGATTGAGGCTGAATATTTTTTTTTAAGAAGGACTTTGGAGGATTGAGGCGCTGAATGCAAAAGGCAGGGAGAAGGTCCACACATTCATCGGTTACTTACAGGCTTAAAGCAATACCCACAGCAATGAAAGATGACACTGCAAATATGCTCAGTTCTCTTGTCCAACTTGTCTTTCATTTAAAAAGTGTCTTTGAACAGTGGAAACAAAACAACTATAACGGTTACAGGCAATTTTAAAATTGCTTCTTTTCAAAAACCCGGACGAGAAACGTGTTTTTTTTGTATTCGGCCTTATCTGGTATACATGTAGTAGTAATGCAGGGACGCAGACGAAATACTGTGGAATACGCCCATGTATTATTATGTGCTTTGTCCACAAGCCGTAAAATGATTGCAAAACTGCAAACATAATGGCTTTCAAATTCAATACTGCTCTGCATGTTTCGCACGCAAATGAATAGTTATTGTACGTATACAAGGTTACAGGAATGCAAACCGCCAGTGGTATGGACGGCGTCCCCTTAATGGCGAATAGAAGCCTTCAAGTTCAAGGTCAGTTGTGTGTGTCACGGCTTTCTATCGACAGATTGTTGCATCAGCTCTATCCACTTGGGACCCAACAAATTTGTGTACGGTCAATGAATGACGTTTGGAAGATGACCTGCTCGAACCAGCTGGAGATGAAATTGCCCGCAATTTGCTTCGTGTGATTGTGAGATATGGTCTTCACAATAGAGGGAGAGAGACAGCGAGAAAGAGACAGGCAGAGGCAGTCAGACCATCGAGGTCACACTGGCCGAGATATAGAATGGATAGAGAAGGTCACATAGCTATTATTATGTAGAGACAGGGACAGAGACAGACAGACTGATGAACCATGGATCTATAAGTACGAGCTCCATGGCAGGACTGAGAGAAGAAGAGACAGAGGAGACAGAGACATACCATGGACAGACAAACATACATGTATATAGGAAGAGACAGAGACAAGGACGGGAATAGGGACAGGGTCAGGGGAACGGAGACGAACGGAGGAAGCGACAGAGACAGAGATAGAGAGACAGACTCGAGAAAGAGACAGACAGAGAGGGGGGGGGGAGAGAAATCGTTGTTTTTTGGCGACTCACCTATGCAAAGGCAGGCGAGGATCTGGACGAAGATGAAGGGAGGCGGGCAGTCGGGGTCGGGGAAGAACGGCTGGATGATGTAGTTGCCGAAGACGAGGGCCACCAGCATGTTGCCCGTGGGCACGATGAGGATGAGCGAGACCCAGAGGACGAGGAAGGCGGGCAGCGGTCCGAAGGCCTCCAGGATGTACGAGAACTCGGCGCCCGAGGACGGGATGGTGGTGCCCAGCTCGGCGAAGCACAGCGCCCCGACCAGCGAGAACACGCCCGACACCACCCAGACCACCATGGAGAGACCGAAGGAGCCCGTGTTGGCCAGCACGCTGCCCGGCGTCAGGAAGATGCCCGAGCCCACGATGTTGCCCACGATGACGGTGACGCTCGAGAACAGGCCGATCTGCTTGGTCAGGCTGACGGCCGCGGCCGCCGTCGCGCCGTCGCCGGCCGCCGCCGTCTCCAGCGCCTTGGCCCCCGGCTTGTCCGGGCCCTCCGACCCGCCGGTGACGGCGACCTCAGGGACGGACTTTCCATTGTCACCCATGGCTCAATCGATCGTGTACGGTCCTGAAGTGGAAAAGTAATGAGACTCGATGATTCCCACACACTCAAGCTCGTCCGCGGCGCAGTTCCACCTTGGTGTAGAGACTTCAGTGTAACAGCAGTTACTTTTGTGCACAGTTATGTGACTCGATCGAACGCAAAGCTTGGGACTTACACGCCACGTGGCTTCTGGGGTCGTGTGTGTACATGTACTGTACGTGTGCTCGATACGAGTATTACAGGGAGACACCACGTGCAAGCACAGGCTGCGTGGGCTTTTGTATAATATAGCTCTAAAGAGCGGAAGTTAGTCTCAGCGCGTAGATTTTGTATGCTTTATAAGTCTACCAGCACTGTATAAAGACAATGGGTCTCGTGTGCGTGTAAAGAGTAAGCGCGCGCACTCGATCGAGCGAGCGCTTCCACCGGCTACAGTAGGCTGGTATTCATCCACCACACGGGCACGACTTGATGCAAAGCACACAATCACAATGTACTGTACATGTACATGTACATGTACTGTAAATGTACATGTACAACTGTACATGTACAGTACATGCATACGCCGTGCGCCGTGCAGCGAAAGGTTGGAGGTTAATTTCATTTACTTCGGTTTTCACTGTTCGCGCCGATCGGCGACTATAGCTGCATAAAAGTTGATTGTCGAGCTATTATCTATTGGTCTGTATTATCTATAATATCTCTGCCTTATATTATTAAACACAGGGCCACGGTCCTTGATCTTGCTGTTTCTCGAGGTCATATCTTTGTTTGCAATATTATTCTTGTCTGTCTGTATATTATAGCTGTCTGTCCATCTGTCTGTCTCTGTGCTGGTCTGTTTTCAAGGAGAGTACATTGTTAGGTGCGTTCCCACTAGTACGAAATAGCGCGATTCACTTTTCGATTTTTAAATCGCGATTCAAAAATCGATTTTTGTGCGGACACGACCGAAAAGAGAAAAATCGATAAGTTATATCCCGGAATGCAGTGCGCATAGATAAACATCCGGCGTCAGTGTCCACATGGTTCGGAGCAACGTTTGGTGTGCAGTACAGCGTCTCTCGCAATCATTGCGCTGTATGCTACTAGTAGTGGCTCGCTTTCGGTTTCTCTCTGTGTGTCTGATCGTCTACATATGACGGTTCCCCGGCCTCTCTGTCCTCTCCCTCCCCCTTTCTCTACCTCTATACCTCCCCCTTTCTCTACCTCTCCCTCCCCCTTTCTCTACCTCTCTCTCCCCTTTCTCTACCTCTCCCTCCCCCTTTCTCTACCTCTCCCTCCCCTTTCTCTACCTCTCCCTCCCTCTTTCTCTACCTCTCCCTCCCCCTTTCTCCACCTCTCCCTTTCTCTACCTCTCCCTCCCCTTTCTCTACCTCTCCCTCCCCCTTTCTCTACCTCTCCCTCCCCCTTTCTCTACCTCTCCCTCCCTCTTTCTCTACCTCTCCCTCCCCCTTTCTCCACCTCTCCCTTTCTCTACCTCTCCCTCCCCTTTCTCTACCTCTCCCTCCCCCTTTCTCTACCTTTCCCTCCCCCTTTCTCTACCTCTCCCTCCCCCTTTCTCTACCTCTCCCTTCCCCTTTCTCTACCTCTCCCTCCCTTTCTCTACCTCTCCCTCCCCTTTCTCTACCTCTCCCTCCCCTTTCTCTACCTCTCCCTCCCCTTTCTCTACCTCTCCCTCCCCTTTCTCTACCTCTTCCTCCCCCTTTCTCTACCTCTCCCTCCCTTTCTCTACCTCTCCCTCCCCTTTCTCTACCTCTCCCTCCCCCTTTCTCTACCTCTCCCTCCCCTTTCTCTACCTCTCCCTCCCCCTTTCTCTACCTCTCCCTCCCCCTTTCTCTTCCTCTACCTCCCCCATTCTCTACCTCCCCCTTTCTCTACCTCTCCCTCCCCCTTTCTCTATCTCTCCCTCCCCCTTTCTCTACCTCTCCCTCCCCCTTTCTCTACCTCTCCCTCCCCTTTCTCAGTCTACCTCTCCCTCCCCTTTCTCTACCTCTCCCTCCCCCTTTCTCTTCCTCTACCTCCCCCTTTCTCTACCTCTCCCTCCCCTTTCTCTACCTCTCCCTCCCCCTTTCTCTACCTCTCCCTCCCCCTTTCTCTTCCTCTACCTCCCCCTTTCTCTACCTCCCCGGCCTTTCTCTACCTCTCCCTCCCCCTTTCTCTTCCTCTACCTCCCCCATTCTCTCACTCCTCCCCCTTTCTCTACCTCTCCCTCCCCCTTTCTCTACCTCTCCCTCCCTTTCTCTACCTCTCCCTCCCCCTTTCTCTTCCTCTACCTCCCCCATTCTCTACCTCCCCCTTTCTCTACCTCTCCCTCCCTTTCTTTCTCTACCTCTCCCTCCCTCTTTCTCTACCTCTCCCTCCCCTTTCTCTACCTCTCCCTCCCCCTTTCTCCACCTCTCCCTTTCTCTACCTCTCCCTCCCCTTTCTCTACCTCTCCCTCCCCCTTTCTCTACCTCTCCCTCCCCCTTTCTCTACCTCTCCCTCCCTCTTTCTCTACCTCTCCCTCCCCCTTTCTCCACCTCTCCCTTTCTTTACCTCTCCCTCCCCCTTTCTCTACCTCTCCCTCCCCCTTTCTCTACCTCTCCCTCCCTTTCTCTACCTCTCCCTCCCCCTTTCTCTACCTCTCCCTCCCCTTTCTCTACCTCTCCCTCCCCCTTTCTCTACCTCTCCCTCCCCTTTCTCTACCTCGAGCCCCCTCCCCCTTTCTCTACATCTCCCTCCCCCTTTCTCTACCTCTCCCTCCCCTTTCTCTACCTCGAGCCCCCTCCCCCTTTCTCTACCTCTCCCTCCCCCTTTCTCTATCGGTGATTCTCACGTAATCCAAAGATGGGTGCATTCTCTCCCGTGCGACGAGCCAAAAGGCGGCCATCTTTGATTTCAAAATGAAACGGTATTACTGTGCACGTTTTACGTAAACCGACGACGTCAAGGTGCTCGCGGACCTGTCAAAACGTCACCGATTTGCGTGTATACTTGTACAGTATAACCGTTTCAATTTGAAATCCAAGATGGCCGCCTAATTTTGACTCGTCGCACGTGAGAGAATGTTCTCAATCAAATGAGGGGAAATTTCTCCCTTTTCCCCAAACGTGAGTAATACAAGTGACCATTATTGAAATCTGTGATTCTCACTGAATCAAAAAATGGCCGCGTAGGACGCAGCGATTTTGCAAAGTATGCAATTTTCAACTTCCGAAATCTCCAAAAATATCAGGCAAATCCTAAATTTTTCTTGAATTCTAGAAACATTTCTTTCTTACATAAAATTAATTATTGAAAAGTGTCTCAGTCGTCGGGTGCACTGCGCGTCCATTTTGTCCAAGGTTTCATATATAACGCGCGGCTTTGGGGTCAAGTTGAACGAATTTCGTCGCGCTATAACGCCTCTCAAACCGCTCTAAGAGACAAGAATTCTACATTACTTTAATATGTTTTCACAAGCCCGGATTTTTGAAAACCTTTACAAGTATAGTCGAGTGATCTTAAGTTTATATCCGTTAGACAAATATTTTTTATTTATACACGTTCGGCATGGATTTGTTGGACTGTTCGGAGCTTGTACTTCGGTTGACCGCGAAACGCGAAACATCGTTGGTAACTTGTTATCATACGGAGCTCTAAGTATAAACTATGCCTGCACATGCAATAAACATTATATTATTTGTTAGAAAACAAGTGTGTAAAGACTGGTGGAAGTCTACTAATCATTCCGGACGTACTGAGTGCACACACACACTGGACGGTGGTCTCGCAGCGTGCACAAATCACGAGGACGAGTACAATCCCACAAGACGTTTTTTTATGACGATTTGGTCACAATATTGCCTTAATTATTTGCATTTTTAACTCATGTGAAAAAAGCAAAACCAAGGTGATTAAACATTCATGGTTTTGCAAAAATCAAAACCGAAAACCGTCTCCAAGGCAAAACTGAAAAACCTTGAAAAATCGAAAAACCTTGAAAAACCGAAAAACCGCCTAAACTACAGTCCGCCCCCTCACGAAATTTGGAAGCCCCCCCATCGCCCCCCCCCCATGAAAAAAATCCTGGCTACGCCGCTGGTCATTATCGTCATCGTCATTATCGTCATCGTCATTATCGTTATCGTCATTATCGTCATCGTCATTATCGCCATCGTCATTATCGCCATCGTCATTATCGTCATCGTCATTATCGTCATCGTCATTATCGTCATCGTCATTATCGTCATTGTCATTATCGTCATCGTCATTATCGTCATCGTCATTATTGTCATCGTCATTATCGCCATCGTCACTATCGCCATCGTCATTATCGTCATCGTCATATCGTTATCGTCATTATCGTCATCGTCATTATCGTCATCGTCATTATTGTCATCCTATGTCGTCATCAAAGCGCAGGTCAGATATGAGTCAATTCACCATGTACCTGATTTCAGCATTTCTTTTACCTCAATGTTTTTCTTGATGCTGTTCAAGTCTTGATGTCATCACTTCATTTGTCCATTGTTTGTGCATTTTCTTGTCCTATTCAGCTTTGTTTGCATAATGTTGTGTTGCGGGATCAGAAAGGCTTTGATCTTCAGACTTTCACACTTTTCACATTGGACTAAGTTCACTCTCATGTAGTGGCAACAATATACAGCATTTCTTACATTCAACGCAGCATCTAGCAATTGTACTCTAAGACTGATCCATAAACATACTCTTCTGTCTTCTCTCTTCTCTCTCTTAGCAAGAGTGGTCCTCACATTCATATTACTAGTCTAAGGAGTTCGGGTGTGGTCTAAAGAAGTAGGTGACCTATAATTATAATACAATACTTAAATGATGGAGAACGGAGGGCTTGGTCAACAGGTTTCAATGCAGGAGGTCTGGTCAGAAGGTTTCTAGGCAGGAGGGGTCAGTGGTAAGTGGAATTGGTTCCAGGATAATGGAGTCATGTCTAGTAGTGGGCTGAAGTGGGCTGAAGGTTACAAGGTAAAAAAGGGGGGTCAAGATAGTAAGGGGTGACTAATACACAACAATAACATCAGACACCAATGATTTCTCAGTTTCCGTGTTTTAGAAGTTCAGCTCAATAGAAAACTAAGAAATTAAAATATAATTGTCAGATGTATATGGTGACAATATCGCTCTTTCGAATTATTATTTGCGATCTCCTGCAAATGTTTAGTCGACAACTTCATATGGCGTGGTAATAATTTCCGTGTATTTCCTGTTTGGTAAAATCTGATTAGTTCATTATATAACATTTCTGTCTGACAGCATACAGGTGCTTTCCTTCATTTGGGAGGCATGCGAGGCAGTTATAAACAATATGACACACTATTCCACTTAAGTTAAAAGTGTATCTATATCACAGTTTAACATTTATTAATCGGTAATTTATTAATTTATTAATTTTAGTCAGTAAGCAGTTTGCAACATTTTTTTGTATAGGCCTATCACCTTAAGTCATTTATTAATCGGTAATAACATGTTCACATTTTTTTTTCAAAATATTGAAACATATTTATTCATTTTACCCCAAACATCATGATATACTTTTTACGCCTGTTGATGAGGATAGGAAATGAGGCTCATCAATCAGTAAGTGATCAGTATACACATGTACATGTATCATAGAAGTGGTATCATTAGAAGTGGTATTATTGATGAATGACCACTTGGGCCCACAGCATGGCACATCTAACTGTTTGGGTTGGACCAGTCCAATAAAAAAAATAGGGGTGCCCAAAAACTACACTGGCCCAATGGGAGTGGCTGTAACCAAAACCCTACATAATGTTATCCAATAATACTAATTTTTTTGGCATACGACACATTATTTCACTAAAGCTAAACGATTCTATATCACAGACTTCATTTTACAAACTCGTTACTAAACATGTTTACATTTAATCACGAAACATTTTGCCACAAAATTCACAATAACTATATTTAAATTGGTTGAGATGAATCCCAAGCTCAAACAACCATCCATGAAAGAAGCGATGGTTTTGATTGTCTTAATCTACACAATTTCGGTCAAAGCAGAGCCTCTATCAAAGATAAAAATGTCAACATTTAATTGGTCTGACGTCTCGATACCAGCAGGACCGTTCTCAAAGACACTCTGCGAGGGATAAGGTAGACAATGTGACAAGGTGAAAAGGAGGGGTAAGGTAGACAATGTGACAGGGTGACGTCTAGGTTTAAGGTAGACAATGTGATAGGGTGAGGTCTAGGGGTAAGGTAGGCAATGTGATAGGGTGAGGTCTAGGCGTAAGGTAGGCAATGTGATAGGGTGAGGTCTAGGGTTAAGGTAGGCAATGTGATAGGGTGAGGTCTAGGGTTAAGGTAGGCAATGTGATTGGGTGAGGTCCAGAGGTAAGGTAGGCAATGTGATAGGGTGAGAACGAGGGGTAAGGTAGGCAATGTGACAGGGTGAGGTCTAGGGGTAAGGTAGGCAATGTGATAGGGTGAGAACGAGGGGTAAGGTAGGCAATGTGATAGGGTGAGGTCTAGGGGTAAGGTAGACAATGTGATAGGGTGAGGTCTAGGGGTAAGGTAGACAATGTGACAGGGTGAGAACGAGGGGTAAGGTAGGCAATGTGACAGGGTGAGGTCTAGGGGTAAGGTAGGTTATGACAGTGTGAGAACGAGGGGTAAGGTAGGCAATGTGATAGGGTGAGGTATAGGGGTAAGGTAGGCAATGTGATAGGGTGAGGTCTAGGGGTAAGGTAGACAATGTGAAAGGGTGAGGTATAGGGGTAAGGTAGGCAATGTGATAGGGTGAGGTCTAGGGGTAAGGTAGACAATGTGAAAGGGTGAGGTCCACAGGTAAGGTAGGCAATGTGACAGGGTGAGAACGAGGGGTAAGGTAGGCAATGTGACAGGGTGAAGTCTAGGGGTAAGGTAGGCAATGTGATAGGGTGAGAACGAGGGGTAAGGTAGGCAATGTGACAGGGTGAGGTCTAGGGGTAAGGTAGGCAATGTGACATGGTGAGGTCTAGGGGTAAGGTAGACAATGTGACAGGGTGAGAATGAGGGGTAAGGTAGGCAATGTGACAGGGTAAGGTCTAGGGGTAAGGTAGGCAATGTGACATGATGAGGCTCAGGGGTAATGTAGGCAATGTGATAGGGTGAGGTCCAGGGGTAAGGTAGGCAATGTGATAGGGTGAGGTCCAGGGGTAAGGTAGGAAATGTGACAGGGTGAGGTCTAGGGGTAAGGTAGGCAATGTGATAGGGTGAGGTCTAGGGGTAAGGTAGGCAATGTGATAGGGTGAGGTCCAGGGGTAAGGTAGGCAATGTGATAGGGTGAGGTCCAGGCGTAAGGTAGGCAATGCGATAGGGTGAGGTCCAGGGGTAAGGGTGGCAATGTGATAGGGTGAGGTCCAGGGGTAAGGTAGGCAATGTGATAGGGTGAGGTCTATGGGTAAGGTAGGCAATGTGATGGGGGTGAGGTCCAGGGGTACGGTAGGAAATGTGATAGGGTGAGGTCTATGGGTAAGGTAGGAAATGTGATAGGGTGAGGTCTATGGGTAAGGTAGGAAATGTGATAGGGTGAGGTCTAGGCGTAAGGTAGGCAATGTGATAGGGTGAGGTCTATGGGTAAGGTAGGAAATGTGATAGGGTGAGGTCTATGGGTAAGGTAGGAAATGTGATAGGGTGAGGTCTAGGCGTAAGGTAGGCAATGTGATAGGGTGAGGTCTATGTGTAAGGTAGGCAATGTGATAGGGTGAGGTCTATGGGTAAGGTAGGAAATGTGATAGGGTGAGGTCTAGGCGTAAGGTAGGCAATGTGATAGGGTGAGGTCTATGTGTAAGGTAGGCAATGTGATAGGGTGAGGTCTATGGGTAAGGTAGGAAATGTGATAGGGTGAGGTCTAGGCGTAAGGTAGGCAATGTGATAGGGTGAGGTCTAGGGGTAAGGTAGGCAATGTGATTGGGTGAGGTGTAGGGGTAAGGTAGGCAATGCGATAGGGTGAGGTGTAGGGGTAAGGTAGGCAATGTGATAGGGTGAGGTCCAGGGGTAAGGTAGGCAATGTGATAGGGTGAGGTCTAGGGGTAAGGTAGGCAATGTGATAGGGTGAGGTCCAGGGGTAAGGTAGGCAATGTGATAGGGTGAGGTGTAGGGGTAATGTAGGCAATGTGATAGGGTGAGGTCTAGGCGTAAGGTAGGCAATGTGATTGGTTGAGGTCCTGGGGTAAGGTAGGCAATGTGATAGGGTAAGGTCCAGAGGTAAGGTAGGCCATGTGACCAAACGGAAAATAGATTAAGGAGAAGTGAGATTTCATTTCTCGAAATAGTCATCAATAGTTTTAGTTACAACTGTATTCTCATTTTATTTCTTATAAATTTCATCCATAGTGTATATGCTACCGTTTAAATCAATATGAATGCTTAAGGTTTTAACTATATACAGCATCATTAAAGACTGTTAAAATAATTATTATGTAACCATTTGGGAAAATTTATTATGTACCATATTTTTGTATCAAAATATCGATCAATTATTGCCAGATAAGAACTGGATCCTGTATATTTGCTCTATCATCTTAGCTAACCAACACCAAGGTTGGAGCCTTTTGCAAATAGTGAAGTGCCTCCATAAGTGACAATTATTGAAAACACAGCAAGAATCAAAACTGTTATGTTCATCTGCATCTTTGCTGATCGAGAAAGCAATTACTATAGTCATGTTAAAAAGTCAACAAAAGACTAACTAAACCCATTTCCATGTTTCGGCTTTATCGTTTCAAACTTTTTAAATGTGTGTAATACTTCCCATTTTGCCCCAAACGCAGCCACATTTTTCGTTAATCAGACATTTTCCCTCTGACGTATGACAGGATTTATGCTAATTCAGAGCACCCAATCACTTCAAAGCGCATGCTGCAATAGCCGGACCACGCAATGGGTAGAATGCGAAGGAATCGGGCGCGTATACGTAGTGCCTTCGAGAACCAATTGGTGACCAGGGTATGCATGTCCGCGTTACCTGGGAACTGTCAAATCAAAACATTTGTGTCAGAAACGAAATACCGATTATTCAAAAGGAAGGAATGTGAACATTGCAAATGTTATGTGCTTTATCCATTCACACGCAACATTGTAGCATTCATGGACAGTATATTTATGACTCACCGTCATTGGTGTCCCGTCTCCGTCTGTCACGTGCTCCCAGCCCACACCGTCGCCACTGTATGCCACTTGGTACTCTGTCACCCACTGGTCGAAATTCTCACGGCCTTGAGTGATGACAGCAGTGATGTACACCAGGGTATTCAAGTCTGCTTGAATCCATGGCTTGGAATCACTGGCACCAGCACTCCATCCATTACCTGCGAATGTGTTTGATCGTTGATTTATTCATAATTTATGCAAAAATGACGGCCATAATATTACAAGAAAGTACCTATCGAGAATGTTTTATTTAAAAGCGTGGTGTATCTAGATAATATAATTTATAGATGTTGTAAATGCTGAATGCTCACACGCGCATATTGATAATGGACGGTGCATTTGCTGTCGGTAATAAATTCAAGAATAAAGACACTAAGTACCTGTATCGAAAACCACTCTTTTGAACAAGGTAAAACTCGAGCCTATTCAACAAAACAATTGTCAGTATTATTATGATTTTAAGTGCCACACTACCGGGATCGACGAGGACATAATGGAATAATGACGCGGGAAACTAAATCTAGGTCCCAGGGTTTTAATACAGCAACTCAGCTGAACATAGGATAGCATAGTACGTTAAGGGCGTTGCCGACGGCGACTGTAGACCAACTGCGCCAAGTACAGTACGGTCAGGAACTTAAAAAGGCAGCCTACATAAAGGAACTCGAGCATGAATCAAATTCCAATCGGCCTTGTAACCGCAGACTAACTTAGAAGGGAACGCAAGATTGCTTCACAACAGTATCAAAAGACTTCTATTTGTATGACTAAACTATTCACAATTATTTATGAAAACGTCTTACCCTCCATATTAAGGCGGGCCCCATGAGGTGAATAAAAGAAGGACGAAGCTGTGATGCTTTCGTCTGGGATGGTGCCATCTTCAATTCCAAGAGGTTTCTCATTCTTACATGCGTCTGCACCTGAAATTAAAATTACGGAATTGACTGCTATTTCTAGGTAATGTCATTTCTAAAATTACGTTGTAGTGAAAATATCAATACCAAGCTAACTCCCTTACCTAATTCGTCAAAGGAAATACAGCTGTTGTCAGATGGGAGCCAGTCATCACTGCTTGCCTTAAAAAACTCCTTGGTGTTGAGTTCACAGCGCCGGTCTTCTGGGCAGAATTTGAACGACTTACAGGCGTCCTCTTGTAGGCACAGCCTGGCACATTTCAGGGACGAGAGGGCGGTTTCGTTGCGGTAGCTATGACCGTACATAACGTTGCCGCTTCGTAATATGTAGCCTTGACGAAGAGAATTCACGTTTCCTGATCCAACTGCTATGACAATTGGGCAGATGCTTAGGCCGAATATCACCACATACAAATTTACGAATTGAAAACCTGCAATGAAAGAAATATCATGTAAGGATTGATAGACCTATCTATTTGAGATTAATATATTCTACATTTTTATTTTGTACACAGCTCTCTGAGGTAGAAGTAATCATTATCATCAACATTCATCTACTGTGTAAGGTTTAGATATGTATTAGTTTGGACTTAAAAAGCTAACATAGTGACAAGCATCATACTGTGGCGCTTTTCGCCCAGGACTGCGCCTTTTTGCACACAGGTGAGCAGCTACCCGTACGCGGAGAGGAAAAACAAGCAGTACTGAATGCAAGGGACGGCTCGTTTTGGGAGAATATACTCCCCGCTGAATGATATGACAAACCCGGACTCGGTAGAATTTCAATTAACAACAGTGATTATTGATTACCTCGGACCTCTTTGGGGATTTATTGAGCACAAACAAAATTAACGGCAGTGAATACATGCAACAACTTAGATGTCCTCGGGTGAGGTCCCGGAAGGGCACCTCAGCTGCTACGCCTCAACCCTCGTAGCACCCGAACTGTGGGGTGCCCCCACTGAGGGTCAACTTTCTGCCCTGAGGTCTCTTCCGTGCCCTCTCCTCTTCCCAACCTAGCTAGCTAGCACCTCATACACCGTGGAGCGCAGAGCTCCGACGAGACTTGCTCGTACAACTACTCGGGACGGCTCCGGGAAGCCCGGCTAGCGCGGCTGATAGTGGGAACTGGGCGGCACTGACTGCACTGCTGACTCTGACTGACGAATTCACGGCTTACAACTGACTGACGACTTCACGGCTTACAACTGACTGAGCCAACAACTGACCAACATACTGACTGGAACACTGCAGGACAACCGACTGACTGGAACACTGCAGGACAACCGACTGACTGGAACACTGCAGGACAACCGACTGAATGGAACACTGCAGGACAACCGACTGAATGGAACACTGCAAGACAACCGACTGTCTGGAACACTGCAGGAGAACCTACTGAATGGAACACTGCAGGACAACCGACTGACTGGAACACTGCAGGACAACCGACCGACTGGAACACTGCAGGACAACCGACTGACTGGAACACTGCAGGACAACCGACCGACTGGAACACTGCAGGACAACCGACTGACTGGAACACTGCAGGACAACCGACTGACTGGAACACTGCAGGACAACCAACTGACTGGAACACTGCAGGACAACCGACTGACTGGAACACTGCAGGACAACCTACTGAATGGAACACTGCAGGACAACCGACTGACTGGAACACTGCAGGACAACCGGCTGACTGGAACACTGCAGGACAACCGACTGACTGGAACACTGCAGGACAACCGACTGACTGGAACACTGCAGGACAACCTACTGAATGGAACACTGCAGGACAACCGACTGACTGGAACACTGCAGAACAACCGACCGACTGGAACACTGCGGGACAACCTACTGAATGGAACACTGCAGGACAACCGACTGACTGGAACACTGCAGGACAACCGGCTGACTGGAACACTGCAGGACAACCGACAGACTGGAACACTGCAGGACAACCTACTGAATGGAACACTGCAGGACAACCGACTGACTGGAACACTGCAGGACAACCGACCGACTGGAACACTGCAGGACAACCGACTGACTGGAACACTGCAGGACAACCGACCGACTGGAACACTGCAGGACAACCGACCGACTGGAACACTGCAGGACAACCGACTGAATGGAACACTGCAGGACAACCGACTGAATGGAACACTGCAAGACAACCGACTGTCTGGAACACTGCAGGACAACCTACTGAATGGAAAACTGCAGGACAACCGACTGACTGGAACACTGCAGGACAACCGACCGACTGGAACACTGCAGGACAACCGACTGACTGGAACACTGCAGGACAACCGACCGACTGGAACACTGCAGGACAACCGACTGACTGGAACACTGCAGGACAACCGACTGACTGGAACACTGCAGGACAACCGACTGACTGGAACACTGCAGGACAACCGACTGACTGGAACACTGCAGGACAACCGACTGACTGGAACACTGCAGAACAACCGACCGACTGGAACACTGCGGGACAACCTACTGAATGGAACACTGCAGGACAACCGACTGACTGGAACACTGCAGGACAACCGGCTGACTGGAACACTGCAGGACAACCGACAGACTGGAACACTGCAGGACAACATACCGAATGGAACACTGCAGGACAACCGACTGACTGGAACACTGCAGGACAACCGACCGACTGGAACACTGCAGGACAACCGACTGACTGGAACACTGCAGGACAACCGACCGACTGGAACACTGCAGGACAACCGACTGACTGGAACACTGCAGGACAACCGACTGACTGGAACACTGCAGGACAACCGACTGACTGGAACACTGCAGGACAACCGACTGACTAGAACACTTCAGGACAACCGACTGACTGGAACACTGCAGGACAACCGACTGACTGGAACACTGCAGGACAACCGACCGACTGGAACACTGCAGGACAACCGACTGACTGGAACACTGCAGGACAACCTACTGAATGGAACACTGCAGGACAACCGACTGACTGGAACACTGCAGGACAACCGACTGACTGGAACACTGCAGGACAACCGATTGACTGGAACACTGCAGAACAACCGACCGACTGGAACACTGCAGGACAACCGACTGACTGGAACACTGCAGGACAACCGGCTGACTGGAACACTGCAGGACAACCGACAGACTGGAACACTGCAGGACAACCTACTGAATGAAACACTGCAGGACAACCGACCGACTGGAACACTGCAGGACAACCGACCGACTGGAACACTGCAGGACAACCGACTGACTGGAACACTGCAGGACAACCGACTGACTGGAACACTGCAGGACAACTGACTGACTGGAACACTGCAGGACAACCGACTGACTGGAACACTGCAGGACAACCGACTGACTGGAACACTGCAGGACAACCGACTGACTGGAACACTGCAGGACAACCGACTGACTACAACACTTCAGGACAACCGACTGACTGGAACACTGCAGGACAACCGACTGACTGGAACACTGCAGGACAACCGACCGACTGGAACACTGCAGGACAACCGACTGACTGGAACACTGCAGGACAACCTACTGAATGGAACACTGCAGGACAACCGACTGAATGGAACATTGCAGGACAACCGACTGACTGGAACACTGCAGGACAACCGAATGACTGGAACACTGCAGGACAACCGACCGACTGGAACACTGCAGGACAACCTACTGACTGGAACACTGCAGGACAACCGACTGACTGGAACACTGCAGGACAACCGACTGACTGGAACACTGCAGAACAACCGACCGACTGGAACACTGCAGGGCAACCTACTGAATGGAACACTGCAGGACAACCGACTGACTGGAACACTGCAGGACAACCGGCTGACTGGAACACTGCAGGACAACCGACAGACTGGAACACTGCAGGACAACCTACTGAATGAAACACTGCAGGACAACCGACTGACTGGAACACTGCAGGACAACCGACCGACTGGAACACTGCAGGACAACCGACTGACTGGAACACTGCAGGACAACCGACTGACTGGAACACTGCAGGACAACCGACTGACTGGAACACTGCAGGACAACCGACTGACTGGAACACTGCAGGACAACCGACTGACTAGAACACTTCAGGACAACCGACTGACTGGAACACTGCAGGACAACCGACTGACTGGAACACTGCAGGACAACCGACCGACTGGAACACTGCAGGACAACCGACTGACTGGAACACTGCAGGACAACCTACTGAATGGAACACTGCAGGACAACCGACTGACTGGAACACTGCAGGACAACCGACCGACTGGAACACTGCAGGACAACCGACTGACTGGAACACTGCAGGACAACCGACTGACTGGAACACTGCAGGACAACCGACTGACTGGAACACTTCAGGACAACCGACTGACTGGAACACTGCAGGACAACCGACTGACTGGAACACTGCAGGACAACCTACTGAATGGAACACTGCAGGACAACCGACTGAATGGAACACTGCAGGACAACCGACTGAATGGAACACTGCAGGACAACCGACTGACTGGAACACTGCAGGACAACCGAATGACTGGAACACTGCAGGACAACCGACCGACTGGAACACTGCAGGACAACCGACTGACTGGAACACTGCAGGACAACCGATCCCGACTGGAACACTGCAGGACAACCGACCGACTGGAACACTGCAGGACAACCGACTGACTGGAACACTGCAGGACAACCGACTGACTGGAACACTGCAGGACAACCGACTGACTGGAACACTGCAGGACAACCGACTGACTGGAACACTGCAGAACAACCGACCGACTGGAACACTGCAGGACAACCGACTGACTGGAACACTGCAGGACAACCGACTGACTGGAACACTGCAGGACAACCGACTGACTGGAACACTTCAGGACAACCGACTGACTGGAACACTGCAGGACAACCTACTGAATGGAAAACTGCAGGACAACCGACTGACTGGAACACTGCAGGACAACCGACCGACTGGAACACTGCAGGACAACCGACTGACTGGAACACTGCAGGACAACCTACTGAATGGAACACTGCAGGACAACCGACTGAATGGAACACTGCAGGACAACCGACTGAATGGAACACTGCAGGACAACCGACCGACTGGAACACTGCAGGACAACCGACTGACTGGAACACTGCAGGACAACCGACTGACTGGAACACTGCAGGACAACCGACTGACTGGAACACTGCAGGACAACAGACTGATGACTGGAACACTGCAGGACAACTGACTGACTGGAACACTGCAGGACAACAGACTGATGACTGGAACACTGCAGGACAACCGACTGACTGGAACACTGCAGGACAACAGACTGATGACTGGAACACTGCAGGACAACAGACTGATGACTGGAACACTGCAGTGACTGGGTCGCCTCGAGCGCGGCGCATTATAGGGGATCGGCGCGCCCTCGCGCGGCCAGGACCGGCCAGCTTCCCTCAAGCTGTTGCGATACAATACGCTAACAACCAACGTGAAACAAAGACTATAAGGGCCCTACGTCTAATATACGATATTCAAGGAGTGTGGCTCTGAAGAGAGCCGGTAACACGTTTCGGGCAGACGACGAGCAGAGTACATGTACACACTGCCAGAAACGTTGAGTTAAAGGCTCTTTTCAGACCCACACTCCTAACGTTTGGTCATCGAAGCATACACAGGTACATAGGAAGAAAAACTGCCTCATGCAAGCCAATTACAAGAGGGAAATGCACAGCCGTCCCCATCTACAAATATCAAAAAAACAGTCAAAGTGAAACTTACCGTGATCTGGCTTTGATAATTATGTGGAAGAACCTTACACATCATACTTTGACTGATTTTTAATTTTAACTTCTGCCTCCGTCATGAAATACCTTGCAGTCAGACCCTGCTTCGTATTTGTTTCCTTTGTAGCGCTTTATAATTATTTAAATATCAAAAATAGGCTTACCTTCTGATTTACCGGTAACCATCGTTGCTATCAGGACGCCAAATTGCGCGCAGGTACAGTCGTATCGTAACCAAACAGTCCCTGCGAGAACGACGATTACAGTACTGTTGATATAATGTGTTTACCCTCCGCCTCCCGAGACGGTGGGCGCGCACGCGCACTAAACGTGGCTTCGTCGTGGTTCTGTTACCTGTGTTTATCAGTTTAATTGCTGATTGTCCATGTGGCGATTCAAGCCCTGTGGTAATTGTTCATCTACTGTACGTTTATGGCTATGGGAGGTATAAATTATTGGAAAACCATCGCTCTCTCCTAGATATTTTACCGTGTGTCAAGGTATACGGTAAAGTGCCCTTCTGTAATTTAGATAATGGGTTTTATTATAATGGCCACCAATAAAAGATGGCTGTGGATACTAGAGTGACTATTTATAACAATAATTGACTTACTACCAAACTACCCAACTAACCAAAGAAACCGATTACTGGCGATCAAAATAATAAAAAGTGCTAATGGTATCTGCTCATAATTATTGTACTTCGGGTAGGCCCCATTGGTTCTAAACTTGAGTATGTCTTGGGTCTTCAACCAAGCATTTCCTATTTTCATCTTTGCTATCGTGTGAAGGTGGTTGTCATGCGCTTAATTAGGTCTGATGTACATCAGCGCCTTTCCACAGGATATAAATATTTCGATGCCTTGATCTCCCTTTATACCTAAGTTGAAGAGCGTCGGCCCTATCTGAGATAACTGCATTCCCTTGACAGCACAATGCAGCCCATTATCGTTATTCAGAAATGGTCCACAGTTCGTGATGAATCTAAATTTGCAGCATTCTTCTTTAAGCAAGGATGGAAAAAAGCAATTAAAACTTCATACAAATAGCGCTAGGTTCGTTTAGGGATCTTATTAGGAATTGCGGAGTTTCCAAACGCTACCGCTATAAATGAACTGCAATAGCCACGTCGGGTTTCACTGCTCCGTTCAGAGCTGACAAAAAAATGATATTATTTTCGCTTCGTTGCATGTAATTGTTTTTAAATTGCCCTCTCCTGGCAGAGCGTTTAATTCAAATTTTTGGAGAAATTGATAATTATTGGCTATCCTCACTTTATTCGCCAGTAGTGCCATCTTCGGTTAACTTCGTCCTTACCACTAATCATTTCTCGAGGAAGAAACAATTATAGCCAGTTGTCAATAATAGTGAAGCTCTTATGAATGACTGAACTTGAACTCGTGAATCAGCGATCCCAGCCGAGGAAACTCAGTATTGAAAACTGACTAGGCAACTACATGAGGATGGCGCATACACAAGAACAAACCATATTCTAAGCCTGACCCTAAGCCTAACCCTGACCCTGACAATTTCTTTTCCATCTGATGCCTTCTCAAGAACGGTGAAATCAATTGCCAAGATGTCGAGTGGTCACTCCAGGATGGACATTAAATATCGCAGGGGAATGGATCGAGTAACTTCTTGAACAAGGTTTTCCTCCGGTCAGAGTTTCCTGACTGTAATGTGGGCTGAGGGCGTCCACATTCGGGTATGGCTTCCCGGTCCCATACTTGATTTGAAAGTCAAATTGTGACAGCTGACTCGCCCCGCGTCTCTGTCGAACAGAGCTTTACTGACTTCAAGCAAAGAGTATGAGGGGATTATTATCAGTGAATACCGGTACGATGAGCTTTACCCCGAGTAGGTATTCACGTAATCTTGTTGTCACTGCCTATGATATAAAGTAATGACTTAACTCACTATACCCCACAACCCCACCTCCCCTTCATCATGAAAGAATACTGTAAGTGAAGACGTAAACGATGACTGTCAAACAGTGCCTGCATTTCTTTATGAATCGTGCTCAGGAATTGATGCTGCACTGATTTAATGCTTCTGTACAATTCTGCGAGAAACTAATTAAAGTTTGGAAACAATAAAATGAAAACAATAAAAAAACGCTTTTTGCTGTAACGGGGAACTTTAAAAACTGTACACATAAAATTAAATCAGAACTGAATGATTTCTCATCTGGGAAACCTCATTATAATTTGTACACAGTTTCCTCATGTTTTTCTTTTTTTACGCTGAAATTTTGAAAATATCGCAAAAATGCATGAAAATTCATTATGAATAGTTTATGAGCTAATTATTCATCAAACTTGCATATTTGATTAAAATCGATTATGCAATCATATTCCTCACATATCTATCTGTAAGCGAAATTCCAGTTCATCGGACCTTCCGTTTCTGAGATCAATGATCCGAGCCCGCCTTCAGTATCTTCATGGAGCGAAATAGCCCACTTCACGGGGTTAAAATTCAACTTAACTGTTAAAAGTTTGTCGACGAAATGACCTTTTTTTCATTGTTAAACAAAAAGCACCCAAACGCGCATTTTAAAATATATATCATAGGCCAATGTATGAATAGTTTCTGTTTATTAATTTCCTGGATGTATAAATTTATTGATTGATTTCATTCACTTATTATATATTTTCGGAAAATCATCAATTCAAGCCAAAATGTTCTTTGCTGTTTTCATTTGAATGTCTGCTTCAAACAGGCTCTGGTTACTAGTGTAAAGGTGACGCACATCAGTAGCAGCGTCCCTCTGGAAAGAAACGATGGTTCCTTAAGCGGTGGAGGGTGTACATGCAAACGTTCTCCTGTAAGGAGACCAAGAAATGAAGAGACACGAAGCAATATTATTTTGCCTCTTGCTCTCTTTTTGATTTGGATGACGAAAATCAATATTAATTAATCCCCAAGCCTGGTGGGATTTTGGCGTATAATTATGTTCCGGTAGCATGAGGCCCAAATTGTCCCGATCGTACTGGCTTGTGTGCTCATGCTCTTGTTGTTGCAAAAGAAATATCTCCCCCTTTCTCTACCTCTCCCTCCCTTCTCTCTCATTCTCTCTCTCTCATCCCTCCTTCTGTCTGTCTGTCTCTCCCTCTGTCTGTCTCTTTCCTCTCTCTCCCCTCCCCATCTCTCTCTCTCTCTCCCTCTCTCTTTATCTCTCTCCCCTCCCCATCTCTCTACCTCTCCCTCTCTCTCTCTCCCTCTCTCTCTCTCCCCTCCCCATCTCTTTACCTCTCCCTCTCTCTCTCTCTCTCTCCCTCTCCTCGTCTCTCTCCCTCTCTCTACATCTCCCTCCAACTCTCTCTCATTTTTCTCTCTCTCGCTCTCCCTCTCCCCGTCTGTCTGTCTCCCCCCCCCCCCATCTCTCTCTCTCTCTCTTTCCAAAAGTGGTATGAAAACTGTTCAATGCTAGGGTCAAATGTTAGATAACCCCCGGTGAAACAGGGACCCCCGGGTTCAGTGCGCAACAGTGAGCACAGCATGTGGTACTTCCTGCAACCCGCTGGCAAAAATAATGTGTTGTTCTCGCATGATTCGTTTGGCCCGGTGAACTGCATTTTCCCATGTACACCAAGCTTATGGCGCATTCCCACTGGACTAATCGACTAAAGATTTTTACTTTCCTGCGGTACGAAGTTTAGCAGGAAATGTTTGTCTGTACGGTACCCACAAGCTTGACGCTTGAGTGGCCATGATGAGAATGTGCGACAGGCTACACGGCAACTATTTAAGAGTTGGCTGTAATTGTGTATTGAGTGAAGCGCCAGTAGTGCGCATAGGACAGACTACATGGTCACCTCAGACCTGTAGTCCAAGTTTAGCCGGTAAAAGTAAGCATTGGACTTTATCTTTGGCCCTTTGGACTTGGAACATCGCCTCTGTCCGCTAAACAATCGACATCCGGCGGAGGCCGAACTTTGGGCGCGCAACAAGAAACAAAGAAACGTGCGGCGTTTCTACGTTCACCCCATAGCTTACATTTCTTGATATACAAACGTGGAGGTTTTAAAGCAATCAACCTGAAATGGTTCAAGAGACACACACATGTTACAACCGAATGACTAGAACCATTCGCATGATAAAAAAAAATACAAATTTTTAGGAGCACTTCAAATTTGTTTTACATGTTGCCTTCGAATTTGAGAGAGGTCCGGCCAGAACCACACAGGTAGACCCTCTTACCTTGTTCAGAACGACTCGGCACGGACCGTATTAACGTCAGGCACTGCAACCGGTCTTTCTTTAGACTCTTGGGTCAGTCTTGGAAGTCGCAGATGAAACCAACCACCACAACCCCTGTAAATAACCCGTTGTAATAATTAATTAGGTTTAGGTTTATTTCTTGTCCACAGCATCAATCTACAGTGTACACAAGATAATATTATGCCCATGGGTACACAAGATAATATTATGCCCATGGGTATAGATAGATCGAGCGTGTCCCGGTCAAGGCTCGTGGCATGAGGGACCGTGACGTCACCAGGCAGTCATCAATTCTGATGACTCGCTCCAGGTGTTCCAAGGCCGCCCCCATAGGGCAGGTGTTTCTAATGGACCGTGTCCCACCGCCAACCCCCGAACGCTTTCAAGCATTTCCCCGTTAACCGTTTTAAGGCAAATGAAGGGGTTGTTCATCGCGGTGGTGTAGATAAGTGGAAAGGGTGATCAAAGTCATGCGATGTGTCGTTGCTGGTGGCGACGTTTCGGTTGCTATCTGCTAACCTTCATCAGGCAACTGATGAAGGTTAGCAGTTGCCTGGTGAAGCTTAGCAGTTAGAAACCAAAACGTCGCCACCAGCAACGACACATCGCGTGACTTTGATCACCCTTTCTACTTAACCGTTTTGAATTGTAAGAATGAGCAGGGGAGATGGAGAGAGAGATAGAGAGAGGGAGAGAGAGAGAGAGAGAGAGAGAGAAAGAGAGAGAGAGAGGGAGAGAGAGAGAGGGGGGAGAGGAGAGAGAGAGGGGGGGATGGGGAAGAGAGAGGGAAGGGAGGGAGAGGGAGAGGGAGGGGAGGGAGAGGGAGAGAGAGGGGAGAGAGGGGAAAGAGAAAGGAGAGAAAGGGGAAAAGAGAAAGGAGAGAGATAGGGGGAGAGACAGAGAGAGGGGAGGGAGAAAAAGAAGTGGGGAGAGAGAGAGGGGGAGATGGGGAGGGTAAAAGAGATCAGCTCCGAGGGAGCAAGAGAGATGGGAGGGAGAGAGAAAGGTGGAGAGAGGGAAAGAGGGAGAAAGGGAGGGAGGCAGGGAGGTTTGCATTTTGGTCCTTTCACTTTCAGTCACGGGAAGCGCTATGGCCGATCGGGTAGTCCGAATACTCCTCGGACTTGGAGAAGTTGGGAAATGGGAAAACTCTCCCCGTCCACCCAGCAGCGAAAGGGTATAACCCGGCTCTCTTCAGAGCTTGGGGAGGTTGAAAGGCGGCGAGGAAAGGATATTCTGCCGTGGCCTTGTACTAAATGTGCTTCTCTAATAAGGCACATCCTCTACGCTTTTACAGTACGGGACATCCCGTACCATTCCGGCCAGTACGCAATTTGAGACCGTTTCATATTCTGCCTTTGAGGAAGGTCCTGCAAGGATCGAAACACCAGGCCCTCCTTGCATTTGTGAATCACTTTCAGTAAATCAACAAGGACACAGAGTCCCCCTCCCCCCCCCCCCCTCTTTTTTTCATTCTTCAGTAGGAAACGGGTGAAGGAACGACGTGAGTGACGCGGATGGAGGAGTCAGGATCCGCAGATGGCTCGGGTCCTCTCAAGACCACTGAGTCAGGCAGGATCCCGCGCGGGGACCTCTGCCGTTAGTCACCGTCTGACATCCCGGGATCTCGGCTGAGCTTGACAACACCCCCGAGTGATAGCGCCCACGGATTTA
This sequence comes from Luidia sarsii, assembly GCA_949987565.1. NCBI lineage: Eukaryota > Metazoa > Echinodermata > Asteroidea > Paxillosida > Luidiidae > Luidia > Luidia sarsii. The sequence continues at coordinate 13,071,584 of OX465110.1, forward strand.
CTGCACTCGGTGGGCAGTTGGACAGGAAGCTCTGCCTGCACTCTGTCCGCCACTTTGAACAACTGCATGATCCCATCAATCATGTCCCCACCAATCCTGGCGGCAACAGTAATGAACACAAAATCTCTACTACTAAGTACCGGTAACGAGTCAGGTTTGTGGAGTGACAGCCTAAGATACTCCTGTGTATGAGGTGTGGTTGTGAGGGTTGGTGAGGTCTTAATTAAAAAAGAATTATGCATGTTACAGAGATAGTTCTGGATGAGACTCGGAATGAGTCTCACACCAAACTGAAAAGATGTCTGGTCAAAGACTGCCTGAATTTCTCAGGCCTCGTGATTCCCACGATCATAGTCTCAGGGAGAGATTTTTAAAGTTGTGTGTATAGTATGGCGTGAAGGATCGCTGATGACTTGCAGTTCTGGATACAGCCTGTCTTTATAGTACAGAACTGCACAGTGACCTTGTGTGTTGATTGAAACCATGGCTAATATAGGAAGGTTTGCGGTGACACCATGTATCAGGTCTCTTAAAGGAAGAGGTTTGGTTCTGAAAAGAACCTGAGTGGTAACTCGACGTTTTGACCAGTATGCTCAGGCCGTCATCAGGAGAATGAAACCTTGGCCCTTTTCCAAAACCCGGCTTAGACTCAGGCTCCGGCTTCGTCTCCAGTTCTTTCCTCCATTTCAAATACAAGGCACGAAACCAGCAAGCTTTTGGCATAAGTTTTGAATGTTTTACTGCGTTTTGAAAAAGAAATCCAAAGCTTCAACTTCAACAAAGAACTCCAACCTGTGTTTTCAGCTTTGGGATAATAGAGACGAAGCCGGAGCCGAAGCCTAAGCCGGGTTTTTGAAAAGGGCCCATGTCTGAGCCTGAGGATAATGTTACTCGCAAGGGTGGGACGATTGTCATGGGCTGCCTGGTGTACGAAGGAGAGACCAAAAAGGGCAATGGGGATGTCAGGGAACATTCTATGGCATTTTCTCTGCAGTGCATCAAGAGACTGGGGAGCAGTGTTCTATTCTGGTGATGCGTACTCCACAGTGTTCCTCGCGCAGGCTTTGTACACACGGGAGTTAGAGCTCGATGTCTGGGCAAGTGTGCACTGGCCGTCCTCGGGGAAATACAAGACCGGCTTGGGATGCTCCGGGTCTATGTGGGGGCCAAGTCCCTCCTTATACCACAGGCAAGCCACTTCGTAAACAAAACGTCATCCGCGCAATGATGCCTGTGAGAACTTCCTCAGAAGTTATCAGAACCAAATGACAGGGCACTTTTTGAGCACTATCAAGCATCAACAAATTTCAACAAAAATCGAGGGCCTGACATTTGGACCTTTCCCAAAGGCACAAAGCTTTTTCAAAAATTTCTTGAATTTTGCATTCCATTCATTTAAGTCAATAAGCAGTCTGCAATATTTGTGTGTAACTTAGTCACTACCAACAGAAAGAGATTTGTATGGGAGACCACTTTTTCATATGGGCAAGAAAAAAGTTGATTTAACTGCCTTATGTATTTTCAATGAAACAAAAATAAATGAATTCAATGAGCTTTCTTGCCCTGCTCGACGTGATTAACACTGAATGCTCAGTGCTTAATCATGTCGAGAGGGGCACAATCTCAACACAAACATCATGAGAAATAAATGAACATTGTATGGCTTTTCTCCGTAAACAATTTGTAGGATGGTAAAAGAAGTTTGACTGGATCGGAACTTGAATCCGAAACCCCTGGCTTAACGTACCAGTGCTCTTATCAGCTGAGCTATCAAGTCCTTAGACGGCGGCCTTCCAAAATGGCCATCTATCTCCGGTAGGGTTGCGGGAGGAGTGTCCAAGTCAGCATTCAACCGTTGACTGCAGTGCAGTATATCTTCAGGTGTGTTCTAATGGGACTCAATGAGGGTTTTGCCCTGCTCGTATACGACGCAAACCCTCACCATGCGTCATTCTCCTCAATGCAAAAAGTCACATCACACCTTTGTTGCTCAATGTTCAAAGGACAGCAATGCCGTTGTCTCTTACTCCTAGCGACATAACCGTGTTCCTCTGAAATTCAATGCGGACTTGCCCCGCTTGAAATATATACGACACAAACCCCCATCTAATGCAGTGAGCATTGCATTCTTCTCGATGCCAAAAATCGCCATTACATGATTATCGGTGTTCCAGCAGGCTGAAGGCAGCAGTACCACTGTCGGACTGTCCTCTCACAGGGTAGCCGGTGGGCTGCTGGAAGGAAAATACAAGACTGGTTTGGGATGCTCCGTGTCTACGTGGAGCCAAGCCACTCCTTATACGGCGGGGAGCCACATCATAAGACAAAACGTCATCAGCGCAACGATGCCTGTGAGAACTGCCTCAGAACCAAATTGAAAGGGCTGCCTGTCCTCTCACAGGTAGCCGGTGGGCTGGAAGGACTTGTGCTTGTTCCTGGCCAGCTCCGGGTGGAACTGGGAGTTGTAGCGCCCGGGCCTGTCCGCCTCGGCCTGGGCCTTGGCCTCTGCCTCGGCCTCGGCCGGGCCCACCTCCCCTCTCCGCTGGGCCAGCAGCCGGTTGGACTTGGCCCTCTCCCCCGCCTCCCTCTGGAGTCGCTGGGCCCGCAGCTGGGCCACGCTCGGCCCCTGCGCTGCCGGGCCGGTCTCGCGGCCGTCCTCGTCGCGTCCCCGTTTCTTCTCCTTCCTGTCTAATGTAGTCCTCTCCCTACTCGGCTTGTCCTCGTTGCCGTCGCCATGCCTGTGCTTGCTCTTCTTCCGCTTGACTTTAGTCCTCCTCGAATCCTCGTCATCATCCGAGTGCCGTCGGTGCTTGCTCCTCTTCTTCTCCTCCTTCTTCTTCTTCTTCTTCTTCCTCTCCTTCTCCTTGGCTCTGTGCTTGTGACCGGACGACAGCCCCTCGTCCGGACTGGCGACAAGCCTTCCGAGCCGATTTCTGGCAGTGGCTGCTGCTGCTGATGCTGTTGCTGCTGTTGCTGCTGCTGCTGTTGCTGCTGCTGGACGGTTCGCGGGGATTACGGGCCGAGGGACCGATGGCTGGAGCCGGCTCTTGCCCAGCAGTGTGGCCAGTGGCAACACCGGACTGCCCTCTCTGGCCCGCTTCGTCCCCAGGTACTTCTCCATCTCCAGCATGGGGTCCTGGACGGCCTTGCGCTTGGTGTCCACTCCGCTGGAGAGTTCACGGGTTGGTGGGGAGGGGCGAAAGAGAAAGGAAGAATCACAAAATAAAGTGGCTGCCGGCATCGGGACTCACAGGAAAGGCTGAAAGCTATCGGTCATAGACATTTGTATGATTTACGAAATCGTAGAAAATGGAATTATCGACAATTTAGAAGGCCTGACAGTCGTAAGGCCTGACAGTTGTAAAAATGTAATCAAATGAGGTCTAGCCCAGTAATCAATGGCCTGGTCTTCATTTCCTACATCAAGGACCCATCAGATTGGCCTCCGAGACAGGCTCACCTCTCCTCGGAGGAGACATTACAACGGGTGTAAGACTCTGAAACGATCCAGGGGCCTGTGTCTTCATTTCCTACATCAAGGACCCATCAGATTGGCCTCCGAGACAGGGCTCACCTCTCCTCGGAGGAAACATTACAACGGGTGTAAGACTCTGAAACGATCCAGGGGCCTGTGTCTTCATTTCCTACATCGAGGACCCATCAGATTGAGGCTTGGCTCACCTCTCCACTGCCTCCTCTGACGTGGCTCGGCCGGACGGACGGAAGTACCAGGGCTTGGCCGTCTGGGCCTCGACGGAGCTCTGGCCCAGGTAGGTCAGCAGACCAATGCTCCTCTCGTACTTCTCCCTGGCTGCCTTCTCCTCCTGCTCGTGCTCCTTGTTCTTCTCGCCCTTGGGCTACGACGGGAACATAACAAAAAGAAGTGAAGGATGCGGATGAGGGGGATTTCATTTTTTTTTTAAACGAGCTGGAGAGAAGGGGAGGGGGAGGGACAAGTCTTCACAGCAACTACTCAAGTCGACGAGAGAAATTTTTTACCCTTTCTGATGTGTAGTTAACCCTTTCTGATGTGTAGTTAAACATCGTGTGCTCAGGGCTTTAGGCCACTTGTCAAAAAGACCATTGGTTGGGTATCAGATGATTTGACCCGTCCGATGTCATTTCCACCGGATAGCCATCGTGAATTTTTCACCCCAGAGTCCAGTACAATCGGCTTTCTACCGGGGGAAATTTTATCGGTTGGATGAATTCAACCAGCACTCAACCGATGATCTTTTTGACAAGAGATCTTACCTGATTGCCCATTGAAAAAAAAACCACGCAGCTCAGGAGGGATTCAAACCCGCCACTCCTGCTAGAAGTGCAAGCATCTTTAACACTGGACCATCAAGCTGATCGAGGTCTTGTGGTGGATTCCAATTAGTATAGCGGGCATGTACCGTGTTGCTATACAGTTTTACGTCGAGGAGAATATGCTTCAGCAATGATTTTGTTGGATTGACCTGATGCTCCTTGGGAGGCTGACGAGGCTGAGGTCAATGAGAAGTAGGAGGGGAGGGGGGGTATGCCACAGCAAACTGACAAGCCCCGAGGTCAAGCTCCACTCGGGAGGTGAACGGATCGCAAGCAGAACGGGCAGACACTGATGACAACAACGGAGGGGAAGCCACTGGTCCGGACTCACCTTTTCCGCGCTCAGGTGACTGAAGAGGTCCACGTGGCCGAAGGTGGCCCCCGCGTCGCCCGCCGGACGGACGGCCGACTTATCGTCGTCGCGGTGGACGTCAGGCTCACGGTCCGAGTCAGCAGTCAACTTGCCTCGGTCACCATTGTCACCGGGTGCAGTCAGTTGGCCGGCTCTCTTCCTGAGCAACGCCGTCCTGGCCTCCTGGTCCTAGGAAATTCCGAATATCCAAAAATCCATTTAAGAATCGTTACAGGGAAAATCAGCTAAGCAGGAAAAGACTCCCTTTATTCAAACACTCACTCTGCCTTTGAGAAAGGTCCTGCTAGGATTGAAACGTTGGGCCTAATAAATTTTGAGATTTGCATTTTGGTAATTTTAGTCAACAGATATAATGATGTTTGGGTCGAGGAGAATGTAATTTAATGAGGTTTTTGCCCTTACTCGACGTGATAAACACCGAGTGCTCAGTGATTTGCCCGGTGCCTGATAAAAATATTTCAGGCAGCTTGGGCAGGATTCGAACCCGCGACTCCTGAATTCTAGTACGGACCACTAAACCACCAAGCTGGTCGAGGTCGTGTGTTTTACGTCCCACCGCTAGACCTAAACGATTTTTCGGAAGAAGACACTGAATGCTGCATTTTTGCGAAACAAAGGAAATGATTTTCACTATTTTCTTGAGTCTCGGTTCACTGATTGAGCTGAAATTTCACAGGCGTGCTATTTCATGCATATTATTGGATCACACAACGTATGGATGCTATTCTTTGACCTCGACCAATGTTGTGCTATCCCTTTAAGCGGCTCTATGAAACTGGACCCAGGACTTACGGCAAGGGCAGCCCTCTCTTGGGCCTTCTTCTTCTCCTCTGCGGCTTTGGCCTCATCCTGCTTGACTCTTTCAATGTTCTTCCTGCTCCGGACATGCCAACTACACGGGAAAAAAAAAAAATACAGACGGAGAAATGATTAGTTTCAAATACTCTTATCTTTTAGAGCAGAGCTACTTTCACAAATTGTTCCCAATAAATTTTCCATTTCATATGTGCGAGCGAAAAAAAAAATTGGAAAAGAGCTGCGATCCCTTTACAACTAGTGTAGCTGGGTTTATGACAATATGTTGTTTGCATATGAATGGAAATTGAGGGCGTTTTTTTTTCTTTTTTTTCGCAGTGGCTATTGTTACGGCAGCCGTAACGCAACTTCCATTTTATATAGTTACGGCACTGCAACTACGCAGGCGCGATAACGTGCCAGATTTTGTTGCATGGGGTGTTAAACCCCACATGCACAGGCAGCGCCGCCTCAAGCTCAGTACAGGCACAAGAAACATGGCAAATTCTCTGGCTGTAGGCACATCTTTTGCTTGTATGGAAGCAATATCCCTGTCATTATCAGAATGAAAAAAGGTGTCTTTTACAATCATGTATAATTATAAGAAGCTCTCGCACGGTGAGATCGGCAAAAAAATGGGTCCCTAACAAAGTCGTCAGCGATGCACTGTATGTACTGTACATGTACTGACTTCGCGTGCGTGCATGTGGTGACAGAAAATACGAGAAGTCATTCGATTTTAGGGAGGTTTAAAAGACCACTATACAAATTATAAAACTATTATACCTATAAATCAACGTTGTAATGTTCTTTAATCAAACAGTGGCAACAAATAATGACGATTGCGATTGTATCATGCAAACTATGCAACAAATCAAGATCAAGCACGACGGCCAGACGGCAGTGTCGCCAGCTAACATCGCGCTTCCAAAGTCAGTGTACATGTTACGGACGGCAGGCCAGAAGCGCTAGTTTTGTGGTTCGATCTGGCATGTGTCCTCGCGCTTGCGCAGTTGCAGTGCCGTAACTATAGAAAATGGAAGTTGCGTTACGGCTGCCGTAGCAACAGCCACTGTGTTTTTTGTTTGGTTGTTTTAGATTGTACTAACATGATTAACGTTGGTATATTTCCTGTCCCTTAGAAACAAAGATCAATTTTTGCATGGTAGTGGGTAATATAATGGTGAAAACATGAGATGATGGTCTGCACACTCAGTGTAATCCTCCATGGTATAATTGTAACTTGTAATTAAAGGCAGTTTTGTAAGCCGTTTGAAATGGAAATTTTGGCATGAAAAGCAATATACTTTTCAACTTTACTCTCATTTCAAAGTGAGTGGATTTATCATGATAATATGCAGAGGAAATTGAGGGAAGGGGCACATTACTCACTGTTCATAAGTCTGAGCCTCACGAAATTGTAATGTAATACTAATAATATCAATAACGAGTCAAGTTTAGAAATAAAATTGGTGAATTTGTTGACATTGTCCGGATAATGGGCAAAGGACAAAAAAAGAATGCAACACTAACAACAGTTATAACACATTGCATCACTCAGAACGTTCGTAATTGAATATTATCCTGTCCCCCGTTATCATCCACTGTCGTTAACCTACAAAAACAGTTTAAAATGGTTAAACTGACCTTTTCTTTGGAAGGATATTCATACTTGCAACTCCCTCTGAAGTTCGGTCGTGCACCCAACATGTAAAAATACTAAAATAAAGTTACAGACGACTCGTAGCGTCTATTTGCGATAGCGCCCTCTCTCGGCATGAAATGATTTGTAAACAAAATGATATTGGACGAACGTCATCCGTGCCCATCCCATCCCACATGCACAGCTACCTAGTGCGATTGTCAATCACATGCATACATAGACACGCGCTGCACTGGGACGGTCGTCAAGTTTAGTTAGCTCCCCGTGACTCAGAGCCATTCTCGATTTCACCGCCAGAATCTTCTCAGGTAAGCCGTTTGCCGAACGATCGAGGCAGTTTCATTGTCTTTCTGGACTCATCGGGGTGAATGTAAGGGGGGGGGGGTGGAGGGGGAGGGGAGTTTCAGCCGGATGTCGGCCGCTGTCCCGTTTCCGCGGATGAGTCGGAGCGTGAATGAGCGGGGCGCGGCTACCGTGCACTGGGCGGAGTTCCCCCATGAGATTTGCGCTGTCGACACGGCCATTTTTGGACATCATCGGTTAATAAAGGCCATATACAACATCGGTAAGGGTAACAAGATTGCCACAGTTTGTGTGTTAAACCGTTATACATTCCGAAAAAAGAAATCCTGCAGAAGTTTTAGCTCAAATGTTAATCTTAAGTAGTAATTTTCTTCGAATTAAATTACGTGTACATTTCCTATCCACTCTCCACTGCTTTCTCACGATCCACTCTTCTATATTAAAACATTAAAATTAGCAATTTTTGGAGTCGGCTTCTTCCTTCCCTTCCTCCACTTGTTTCTAGCACATGATGACCTGAATCCTGCACAATCCTACAATCCTTCGGTTAATAAAAGCCCCAAACCTGGCAGTCCAACAGTGTCTCCCTGGACCATTGCTACCTACTCCTTTTTGTGATAATATATATTTTATTACTCCATCACATTGGGCCTTGTAACCTGGATCCTACATTTTCCTCAAGTGACAAACAACTCCACATGCCCTCAATCCTACAGAATCACCCTCCACCACATTGGGCCTGGTAACCTGTATCCTGCATTTTCCTCAAGTGACAAAAACTCCACATGCCCTCAATCCTACAGAATCACCCTCCATCACATTGGGCCTTGGAACCTGTATCCTGCATTTTCCTCAAGTGACAAAAACTCCACATGCCCTCAATCCTGCAACTACCACATGCCCTTAATCCACTAGGACAATATAGGATTCCGTAGGATTTGGGAAAGTTATGGTTTTAACCATCTGTAGACATATTTTTACGCGTAACAGGTTTTCTTGCTCAAGTGCTTATGACAATATGAGATAAGAAATTAGTCCCTGCTTGCTCTTGTTCAGTGTGGCACTTGGTACTTTGGGTCTGTGCAATGATATCACAGTCAAGCTCATTTTCTGCTTTCATCTAGGGATCTGAAGTGTATGAACATATTGGAAATCTTAGACTTTTTCTTAGTGGAGTCAGAAATTGGTCAGCTTTTTCACATTTCAAGATACGCAGTGGCTGTTGTTACGGCAGTCGTCCGTGTGGTTCCCTGGAATCCCTGACTTAACAGTATTTGTCAGGATGTTTAGCTCTTGGAACCAGACTATCAGCTAATAGACTGGTTCAGCAGCCTGCAATGCTGACAAAATACAATCAAGTCAGGGAACCACACGGACGACTGCCGTAACAACAGCCACTGCGTTCAAGATATGCTTATAAAAATGAGGGCGCTATTGTAAGGTTGTGTCAGTTAAAAACATAAGAAAAACGCTAACTTTCAAACTGCACATTAATCCCTCTGGGTTAGGTTTGATGAAAAACTCCTTCACTAAATGATTATGAAGCATACATTTTGGCAGGTTCAGGGATAGGTCTGCAGCAAAAAAAAATCAATTTTCCGAAACTTTTGTACACTACCAATTGAGTTTCTGTTGCATGATTATGTGATGACATCACAAATTTGCTCATGAATATTGAAATTCTCATTAGCATAAAAACTTGAAACTTGCAGATTAACCCCAGAATGAGTGTTAAAATAAATTTGATTGTTAGCAACATTGCAAAATAGTTCTGTAGCATGGATTTAATAAGTGATAAAATGTTCATTGCACAGACCCTTTAAAAAGCAAATGTTGGTGGTCAAGCTGCTCTCTGAAATTTACCCCTGGGTCAGATGTGTACACAGACAACCTCGCAGAAAGGAAAGAGATTGTATTTGTAGGAAGTTTATTTTGCATTGAGATAACACAGCAAGTCTGGCAACGGACCTGCATTTCTGGCGGGTTGTCTCTCTTCAACATCCAAATTCAATCCAGGCTCTGAATTTAGCTCAATTTACATACTTAACGTGCATGTTTATCTAATACATGCCTCACACACTAAAATGTAACCCATTTTTCTTGACTATTTTCAACTCACTATATTCAGTGTAATTGTTTGTGGGGGCGTCTAAAATTGTCTGGCCTAGTCGGGCCTCAGTGTGTCTGCCTTTGAATTCATGATTGCCCCACTGAGAAAAAAAACCCAGTTGTGAATGTGGAATGCAAGCATATCCTTGATAAAATGCTAATGAGGCATTTAAATGCGTACTGTATAGACAAGTTGCTACATGTAAACTTGTACATGAACATGTATCCAATTGGTATGCACTCCGTACATGTACACAAGTACATATGTTTACAGTATACGATGTACATGTACACGCGTACAGTCCTGTTCCAATGGACGCCGTAATTTAGGTCAGATTTTGCCCGCATACATAGTCTGTACATGTGTACGTGAAATGGGTCCATTGTACATGGATTGATTTACTTTCCCCATGTTAGACTGTCGGAGCACAAAGCGTGCGACCAACGCCTGGTCCTTTCAATTTGTCATGAGTGCCAGATAAATTGCGGGGGAGAGGGAGCTGGACATGAATGCCTTCATTGCTGTGCAGTGATCATGTGGTCCATGATTTCAGACATATCTTTAAAAGTGAATTTGTTGTCTGAAATCAGGCAATGTGGCAGCCTGGCACAGTATGTCATTGCTCAAGCGCTTTGAACGTTTACTCTTCCTTAAAACAAACAAAGCTGAATCCACTTTGTATGATCCCTGATGAACTGGTTGTAGGCAGGTTTACTACGAATTGTTGTAGTCAGGCTCACAACAAATTTTTTTAGTCCGGTTTACAACAAATTGTTGTAGCCAGGTTCACAACCAATTTTTTTAGTCCGGTTTACAACAAATTGTTGTAGCCAGGTTTACAATGAACTGTGGTAGCCAGATTTACAACAAATTGTTGTAGTCAAGTTTACAATAAATACATTCAGTCAGGTTTACAGTGAATTGTTGTAGACAGGTTTACAATGAATTGTTGTCGCCAGGTTTACAATGAATTGTTGTAGTCAGGTTTACAGTGAATTGTTGTAGTCAGGTTTATAACAAATTGTGGTAGCCATGTTTACAACAAATTGTGGTAGCCACGTTTACAACAAATTGTTGTAGCCAAGTTTACAAGGAATTTTTGTAGCCAGGTTTACAACAAATTGCTGTAGCAAGGTGTACAACAAATTGTTATAAGTTACATCTGGATGAAAATAAAGGGTGTATGATCCCTGGATATTTACAACAGTTAATGGTGAAATGATTCTGACTGATGCTTCACCCACCCCCTCCATCATCAAAAGATAGTTGAATATTTGGAAAGGCTGCCACCTAATTACGGTCTGGAAATCAGTTGGTTTGAGTACTTGGGAATGTCAAGCCAAAAGTCCCAGTTCCGTACAATTTTCCATGCTATTTCCACCACTTTTTTATTTGAGGATTCCATTTTGGAATTACAGACGGGGCCAATTACTGTAACTTGAGATATGTTGACATTTACACTTGCACAGCAGCCTGCACAGCCAGCCTTGCATGATACATTGACCAGTGGAGTGTAAAAGGCTAAAGTCCTGCTTCACTGACTTATTCATTAGACTGCCGTGTCCTCGTACAACCACTCCATAATCAATTGGCTGTCTCGTCGTCCGGAGATGTTATTTGTTTGTGCTACATGTATTGATGTCCATTGTATCTTCTCTATCAATAAGTGAGTGTGTCTCTGAGACTTCAGACGACAGTGTTGTTGAGACTGACTGGTGTCAATACAGAACCTACAAATCTTGTGCATGTACAACGTATGCAAACCTCCCAATCTTTACGTGTAGATAACCTCATAAATTATAAGTGGAGATATGTACGTGTATGTACTCTAGAAGGAATATGTTTGGACACCTTCACAGCATAGAACTGATAATATAATTTGTCTTATCATCAATTGTAGCAACTCTTTAGACTATAGCCCATGCATAACTGAGGGAAGGGAATACTTTACAAAACCAGTAACTTTGCTGCAAGCACTTTTTAAAGGAACACTGTTTTTGTTGAGAGCTAATTGGATATGTACCATTTTTGCAGGGTACAAGTACATGTATTTTACTCTTAGGCCTACACACCTTTGTGAATGGAGTGGATGAGATGAAATCTTGCATACTGTGCAGTATGTGGCACAAAATTTGGAAACTGTCTTTGACAAGTTTTTTCAGTGCAAGCAGAGATTCACAGGCAATTAGCCAAGTCAAATGCATGAACATGTACAGTGTAAGTATAGTAGCCTACTGTATTGTCTACTACATTCGTATGTGTACAGTCTACTCATGAATATTAAATAACAACTCAAAGATAGCACTAGTAGACTAAGCAGTTGGGAAGAGTCCATTATTATAGCAATATCTGATTCTTTCTGATGAAGATGTTGTTGCTACAAAAGCTTATACACTCTAACTAATCAGTCTTCAAGTGATATTCATAAGATGTTATTTATTAGAGTTTAGACTAACACAGACATCTTGACACATTTACTGTCATGTACTGTACATGTATGTACCCACATGTTTTGTTGAAATCAGTTTGCAAACTGGTATATAATGTTTCATATACTTGAATAAATAATTAGTTAATACATAAACTGTTGCAAACTGCTCACTGACTAAAATGACCTGCAATACATAAATCTCAAAAGATGGAGGGCCTGACGTTTCAATCCTAGCAGGACCTTTCCTTTGCCTTTGAGAAAGGTCCTGCTAGGATCAAAGCGTCAGGCCCACTAAATTTGGAGATTTTTATAATCTTTGTTAAATATTTTCATGGTGGAAAGAGTGATGCCAACATTCAGTGGCACAGGTTGGTAGTGCTGCTAAGGTTAGTGGCACTGGTAAGCACTTAGATTTTTAAGCAATTGTTACACACCCGCGACCCCCCACCTTTCCATATTGATCTGAAATTGTAAGCACCACTCTACATCAGTCGGTCAAAATTCAATTACTCTGTGGACGCGGTCAAGGTCATGACGTATGGATTGTTCTCTATTGTGTGCGTGCTCCATTTCTGAAGCACGCTTTCATCTTTTTAGTGAGCCCATTGACTAGTGAGAGAGGGACAGGCAGAGACAGATAGAGAGACAGAGAGATCCAGAGAGACAGATACAGACATATTGTACCTGTAGACATAATATATTGAGACAGAGAGGCAGATTTAAGAAGGCAAGATAGGAGAAAGAGAGAGAGAAAACTTACAGAAAACTTACAGGGAGAGACCGAGAGCCAGATAGAGAGATATACAGAGAGAGACAGAGACATGATAGACAGATAAAGAAAGTGAGAGTGATAGCTAGAGAGTGACAGAAACAGAAAGAGATATAGAGAGCAAGACAAACAGTGAATGACATATGATACAGAAAGACAGATAAGACACTTGTGAAAATCTAAACTGTGAAAATAGGGTAAATCTTTCATCATGCCATGAACAACAAAATTCTTGTTGAATTCATGGACACTTTTAAAGTGATTTTTTTACCCTGAAGAGTTTGATCTCGTGACCCGGCGATGGGGACATCTTATGGTCGTGTAAAAGACAGTGAAAAAAACCCCTGAATATCTAGGGTGGTTACATGTACATGTAGGTCCACCCTGGGGGTTGGAGGAGGGGATAATTCAAGTACAGTTGCCCTAGCCGAATCACCACACAACCCATCCGCCAGGCAGTGGTACAGTAGTCTAGTCTGTGGAATTGTACACCATAGACCCGTGCACTGCAGGCATTCACTGCCACAAATTTGGCCGCTGGTGAAATCACAGTGAAAAAGCTGGTTGGGAAATGTGTGGTGAAATTACTGGTGAGTTTTCTTTTCACTTCAACATGACATTTTCACCCTACACGTACATGTACATGCACCTTCAGAGTTGTCAATGTTCACAGTGAGAGATAGAGACTGAAAGAGTCAGAGAGATAGAGACAGGTAGGAATACAGAGAAAGATAGGCGGAGAGAGACAGGAAGTGACAGAGATTGACAGCAGAGAACCAGAGAACAAGAGAGATTTATAGAGAGACACAGAGATAGAACTTAGATAGAGAGACAGAAATCAAATAATATTTTATTATGACCCTGAATATATTTTGACCTGGCACCTCATTTACAGACCAATCTGGAGTACAGGCAGGGCATGCCTCTTGCCAATTATTAGTTTGCCAGGCGGGGGGTGGGGGGGGGGGGAACAACGGTAGATATTGTGTGGCACACCTCTCTTCCACCCTGGCCATTCCGTTGCCAAGGCCTGCCTGCCCTTGTCAACACCAAACAAACTCCTGGCTTTGAACCCGTTACGCTTGGCGTCTCCCTGGCAACAGACAATCAGACGCCAAACACCGGGTGTTTGTTCAGCAAGAGCAAGCAGCACACCAGGCCCCCCCCCCCCCCCCCCCCCCGGCCGCCCTGCCCCCTCTCCCTCAATTCGTCTGCCAAACAAACAACTGCCTATACATGTAGTAAAATCTGATTCCGCCCTGCATATTACTTCCCCCCTTGTACTATGGATACTGCGTGTCATTTTCAAATACACTCATAAAGTATGCCGCTGAGTGCATTCATTGCCTTTGTAAGCAACCAGATCTGTGTCGAGCCGGGTTGTGTAAATTTGTTCCAGTACACCGTAGCACATACATGTAGATGTTGCTATAAAGGGGGTTTTCAAGAGCTCGGGAATCAGAGTGCAATGTTGAATGTCAAACATTCAGTCGCAGGCCAGTGCATGTCAACAATGCTGCACAGGCGCTTAACAGCCTTGGATTGAATTGTGTTTGCGGCTCTCCCGGGGGGGGGGGGGACTTCAACCCCACCAGAACCCTGGCTGTTGGTCTGAATAATTGCCCGCTTTATTTGACAAAGACACGTCTCGTATCAATCAGCGATCTGATGAGATTGAACCCATGCCAGTAAGTGCTGAATTGAGAAAATTGGCACTCCCTCATCACAGACTGGCAGTCATGGCACAAACTACATGTAGTCCCAAGTCTGAGTCACGTTTCTTGAGTTCAAGTCCCAGTCCCGAGTCATCCAGGTCGAGCCCAAGTCCGACTCACGAGTCACAAAGGTCGAGTCACGAGTCAACTTTGAATTCAATACTTTATCATCATACACTTATTTCCCACTTTTTAAAATTTTTACATCAATAAAATGCCAGCTAGCACTAATGTACAGTACAGTATGTCAAACTATAAGACACTCACCTGAGGCGTTGAGAGCAAATCGTTGGATCATTAACCCCATGTACCCCGATACCTTGTGAGGAAATTCAGCACTAAAGGAACCCTATGACATTGGGTCTCGATGTCCTACATGTACAAAGGGTTAACCACTTTGTTCCAGTTCCTCTGAATTCCGGAGTGCTGGGGCTGTGGCTATCCGTCGTCGGGCCTTCCTAATCCAGACATCACTTTTGTCCGAATTTTATACAAAGGCTCTTCTCAGCCTACCACTAAAAAGGTATGTAGCATGACAAAAGCCACACAGACGGCCGATTGTGCTGTGCCAGTTTTGACTTACTTGCTCCACAGAGCAAGGAAATCCAACCGTAGAGTAAACAAAATTCCTTGCTTTATGCTTGTACACAGAAGGGCCGTTTATACTTTCCCCCTCAAAAACATGATTAACTCCACTTTTTTAGGGGGACTGGGACTCAACGATTCGGATTCCACTATTAGTGAGACTTTTCTAAATAATCATGATTATTTGCCACACGGTGCATGTGGGAACACTCCACTAACTCTTAAAAGAAAAAAAATCATACAATGCAGCACTCACGCTCTGACTGACAGGAATTAAGTGTCTTGCCTGTTTATTTATTGTTGGTCTCCCTGCATGGGAGACAACATCAAGTGATCAAGTGGTTGAGATGTCTGCACTATAGAAAGCAGGAGTCTCTCGTTCGAATCCAGCCCGAGCTGCCTGAATTGTTTTCATCAGGCAGCATCAGGCAAATGTTCAGCAGAGCAAACCCTAAAAATGTAATGTTCATCAGTTAGACTAACATGTCTTAACCCTTCTTCACCATGTTTTTTTTTTTTTTTTTCGGTCTGCCGGCAGATTCATCTTGCCAGCCCTCCCCCCGTCCTCCTCTGTTCCCCCCTCGGACCATTCACAACATGGCCAGCCCGAAGCTGAAGGAGGTTTTCACGGGGTATGCCGCCTTCGGCAAGTCCCAGGGCAAGTCGGACTGCGTCACCGGGGCCCAGTTCAACAAGCTGATGAAGGATAGGGGCCTCGTGACCAAGAAGCTCAACACCACCGCGATAGACTTGGCGCTCACCAGGTGAGTCTGGCCTTTGATAGACCATGGCAGCAGGGACGGGTTTCCGCACAGAAAGCCTCGGAATATTATCGTAACTCATGATGGATATAACCGAGCGTGATGAGTTGCTATGAGCCATATTGATTCGGTCCACGGTTCATTGCGTTGCAGTTACGGTCGTAAGTGGCAAAGAGTTTGGCCAAGTTGACTGCAGTGCGTGACAATTCTGATTCGCTTTTTTTGAAGTCGCGAGCTCTGGCTAGCTACTTGGCACCAGAGACTACCAATTCTCAGCTGCTTGTGGGCTAATAAAGTCACCTTAACCCTTAGCGAAGGTAGGAGAGGAGGGAGGAAGCAAGCTAGCAAGCAAGCAGGTAAAAAGCAACCCAACAACCCCAAAGTAGGCAAGCAAGTAGTGCAGAAAACAGAGGGGGGAGATCCATCAATTAACTAAGTAGGCAATCAAGCAATTAATCAGTCAATCAAGCAAGTAGACGGGCAGAGCAACCCAACAACCCCAAAGCAGGCAAACATATATTGCAGAAAACAGGTGGGGAAAAGGGGGGGGGGGTTGATCCGTTATTTAACGAAGCAGCTAAGCCATCAATCAAGCAAGTAGACGGACATAGCAACCCAACAATCCCAAAGCAGGCAAACATGTATTGCAGAAAACAGGTGGGGAAAAGGGGGGGGGTTGATCCGTTATTTAACGAAGCAGCTACATGTAGGCCAGCAATCAGTCAGTCAATCAAGCAAGCAGACAAGACAAGCAGCCTAACTCGGTGATAAACTGCTATCATCTCGCTTTAACTCCAGGGTGAAGGGAAAAGAGAAGACACTGAACTACGCCAAGTTCGTCGATGCTCTTAAAGAGTGTGCCAAAGTCTCCGGGATGGATGAGGACGCATTCCTTGCGAAGGTCACGGGGGGCGAAGGGCCATCAACTGCTGGCACGACGGTAAATAGACCAGCTTAATCACTGTCTGTCATGAGGCTGCTGTGTTATTTTCACTCTATCTCTCTCTCTGTCTCTCTCTGTCTCTCTCTCTGTCTCTCTCTCTGTCTCTCTCTCTGTCTGTCTGTCTCTCTCTCTCTCTCTCTCTCTCTCTCTCTCTCTCTCTCTCTCTCTCTCTCTCTCTCTCTCTCTCTCTCTCTCTCTCTTCTCTCTCTCTCTCTCTCTCTCTCTCTCTCTCTCTCTCTCTCTCTCTCTCTCGTCTTGTTTGAGAAACCGTGACCAAAAGTCACCTGAAGCATGCCTTGATTCGTTTGTACACATCTTTGTTTGTTCCTTGGTGTGGTTGCTTGTTTGTTTGGGGTACCGATGTATTGGGTTGTTGGCTCTTTCTTTTTGTCTGTCTCTTTGTTAAATCCTTAGTGGTGTTTTGTTGCGACGTTGGAAGTGTTTGTTTGTTAGTTTGTCCATTCGTTCATTGCTTCGCTCGTTCATTTGTTCTTTTAGTCTTTTTGTTTGTTTTTTTGTTCTTATGATTATTTGTTTGTTTGTAGATTTGTTCATTTCTTTGTTTGCACATTTCTCCATTCCCTCAACGTGGTGTAAAATAACTATTACCGGTAAATTTAGTCTATTTCCGACACCATGCACCCACATTTTGATACCCAACATGGGGGTTAATCTTTGCATTTTTGCATAAATATTCAGCGATTACTCATTTCTGAACAACACTACTGTACCTGTGAAAAAGATAAAAACAAACAAATATGATTTAGAAGAAATTGAAGTTTCTGCTCAATTCTTCCTTTACGTGTAGCGAACGTAATATTTGTGTCGTCTGCACATTTAGTGAATTAGTATTAGTAGCATATGACGTCACAATTGATGACGTATCCGTCGCACTAATCGCATCCGTTCGCTTGCGTAACCTCTCTATATTCACACAAACTGTGAAAAAGGCGGGGTGAAAATGTCATTTCGCGGTGAAACTAAAAAGTCACTGTGATTTCACGGTGCATTTTACAGTGAATTCACCGTGAAAATATTCGCCTCTCTGATCTGACATATTCAGGAGTACTTAAAGAGATCGTGAAAAAAACGTGAATATCTAGGGTGGCAAGCTCCAGCCTTGAGGGATGGCTAATTCAATTACCAGTAGGGACCACCAGCCCCCATAGAGGTACAGTACTGTATGATGTCCCTGTAACTGTAACTCCCAGATACTTCTAAATTGCCTCTAGCGATGTACCACAAGGAATGTGGCCTTGGAGACCACTGGTGAAAACACCGTGAAAATGACTTGGCTAACTGTGTGCCATGGAATAGGGGTGAAAACACGGTGAATTTCTTTTCACGGCTAAATTACATTTTCATCCAATTTTCACCGTTTAGATGTTCATAGTGTCAATTGTGTGTGCATGCCCCTTCCCCTGCCCCCTTCCCCTCCCCCCTGCAGAAAGTTTCCAAGCAAGGAGGAGTGGAAAAGCTGACAGATGCCTCTCAGTACACGGGCTCGCACAAGGAGCGCTTTGACGCCGACGGCAAGGGAAAAGGGCTGGATGGACGCAAGGACACGAGCCAGAATACGGGCTATGTGGGCGCCTACAAGGGCGCCGGCAAATACGACGAGAAACACTAAGACCGGAATCGCCCCAAACCGGCAACCCCCACAAGCCTGGTGAGTTTGCACCGTGATCTTACCCCAAATATTAACCCCAGCACATCATCCTGAACCATGCCTCCCCCCCTTTGTGAAAAGGACAGAAATTCAAGGGAATTTCAACACTTTTTCATGTCAATTCACTGTTAAATGATGTTGTTTGGCTGTGAAAATGACAACAATTCAAGGTGATTTCAACGCTTTTTCATGTCTGTTCACATTTACCAAACTTCAATTGGTTGAATATGTTGATTGGCTGTGAAAAGGACAACAATTCAACTTTAAAAAAGGCAATTTCAACACTTTTTCATGTCCATTCACAGTTAGCAAAATTTCAATTGGTTGAATGATGTTGTTTTGGCTGTAAAAGGGACAACAATTCAAGGCGATTTCAACACTTTTTCATGACTATCAGTTAGCAAAATTTCAATTGGTTGAATGATGTTGTTTTGGCTGTGAAAGGGACAACAATTCAAGGCGATTTCAACACTTTTTCATGACTATCAGTTTACTTCAATTGGTTGATTATGATTTTTGGCTTAGAAATAGATAGAAATTCAAGGTGATTTCAACACTTTTTCATCCAAACTTCAATTACAAACTTGAATTTGGCTATGACAAGGACAACAATAACAATTGATTGCGAATTCAGGTGACAGGGCAGAATTTTCCTTTTGTACGACATCATGTGTATGATTTGGGTTGAGCTAGCAAGAAGATAGTAGTATTTCTGATTTGCTCTAAGATGAAAAAGGAGAAAGTGGCATGTACAGTATTCTATTTGGGAGATATTACATGCATGTACATATAGAAAGTACAGGTACTCATTTTTAATTCGTGAGTGTCAGACTTGCAAGAAAACCAAATGTGCCCTGAGTGTTTTTAATTGTAATGTTTTGTAGTGTGTGTTTGTAATGTAATGTAGTGTTTTGGGGGGTTTTTTAAGTCTATTTTTTTTTTCCTCTCTCTTCAAAATTAGGTGTCGTCTGGCTTGGTTAGCTTGGCTGATTCTGGAGGATCGTGCTTGTCGTCAGCGTTCGACAAGTCTTCTTGCACCGTTCCCCAGTCAGCAAGATAGCGGATTATTTCAGTTGTCACTGCATGTACATGTAGCACCCTTTCCCTCCTCACTCCCACCTAGTCATCCGGCCAGCCCCCGCAAAAAAACAAAAAACAAAAAAACAAATGGAAAATGACTAAAAATGGTGAAGAAAATTTGACTGGACTGAGGTCTTGAACCCCACGACCTCTGCTCAACTTACCAGCACTCTTACCACCCGGGCCCTATTTCATAGAGCCACCTACGTAAGCGTGAGAACCTGCTAAGCCAAACAAAAAGTCTTGTGCGCAAAAACAGGATTACGAACCACGTTGCGACGTGATGCCAATTGCTTTGGAATCCTGTTCCTGCACTATTCTTTACTTGGCACGGAAGAAAAGGTGAAGTTCTGGTTGGCAAGGTGATCCCATGAATGATGACTTTTTGCGCTGAAGGAAATTTTGGTGCATGAGCAGCTAGATGGAGTTCATGGTCCCTGAGCTATCTAGCCCTTAGGTGGTCGCCTTCCCAAAACAACCAACTATCTTTGCTTGGATGAGGGATTCTATCCAATCAGAGGCATTCAACCATTAACTGCTGCACGTCTCCAGGGCTCATCACACCGTCCATTTTCATTCAAACGCAAAGACAAATTCATTGTAAACCCACGTTGCTGCAGTTTCGGGATCGCACACGCAAGTGGATGCAGCTTTATTTTTTTGTATTTTTCTCCAACAAACAATGGGAACAGACAACGGACAGGGAACTTTGAAACTATTTTGGAAAAAAAAAGCAAAGTGAATTTTAACTGGGCGAAAGCAGGGGGTGGCCGTTTGAGTTTTTATCTTGGACATCTTGTTTGTGTATCAGTCCAATAGAAAAAAATAGTAGTCCTTTAGTTTGTGTGTTTATCCATCTATATTTCAGATTCCATCTTCTCCTCCATTCACAATTTACATTCACAAGTTTTTGAGATGTATTGACCAAAGATTTGATTTTGTCGTGTGTTTGTGCACCGATTGCGTAATGGCATTATACAATTCCAGTGGTTTGAATCACCCAAGTGCAGTTTATATATACAATGTATGCCGGCTGATGACAGGCCAGTCCAACTGTGCCTCCCTAATAAGGCAGCCATAGCTAGTGGCCATTGAGCACCAATTGTGTGTAGCCGCACGTCAGAGGACTGGGCTGCGTTGTGGTGGTCACAACGAAGAGTTGGTCCGACTGTTAGTCCACAGAGTTTTTCTCTGGCAGTTTGATAAGTTAGGCGCACACATTTTCACAGCACCAGTCCAAATTTGAAAGAATCAAACCATTTTCCGGTTACGAGCGCCAAAACACACCCCTGAGTGAAGTTTGCCAAATCAAATCTTATCTATGAATCAGATGCAATCCGATATTGGTGTCTCCTCGGCCTGTCCAAAGACTGAATCAGTCGGTCCACAATATCCAGTCAGAGTGCCCAACTCCCCTATTGAGAAGTATAGGAAGAAAAACCCCTGACAGAAGAGTAGCCAGCCTAAAAATCCCTCAGAAAATATTTACTTGGACTTTTTTTGCTGTTGCCCTCCCTATTCAGCGGACATCATCTTTGTGAAGAAATACCAAGCAAATAACCAGACATTCTACCAGTGACTAGTATTATGTAATTTCTAAATAAAGCGAATACTCCCATTTGTTTGTGGAAAAATGCAATCATGATAACTATATTAATGGTTTTGTATGCCCTTGAGATCACGGTTAGAAAAACGTGAATGGTTTTGTCCGAAAACTGGGGTGTGCCTTAAAAGACATTTTGCAGCAGTTGCGCTGAAGGTTTTGCTGTAAAATTATGGGCTCTGTTAACAAAACATATCTCCATTTATTAAGCACCTTCCTTGGTTTGTTAAGCGCCTGGCAGTATCATAGTGCCGCCAATCAGGGCCCTTGACAAAATGTAGGCTTAGGCTTGCATTGCGTTTCTCAACCCCGTCTTAATGTTAACCACTTCACGCAGGGGCCTCCAAATTCAGAGCACCAGTGATGTCGCTAAGCGCCGTGCCCTCCGAATTCAGGCACCTCTATTGTCCAAGAATTGAACAAAGACTCGTTTCGCGCTACCACAAAACAATACGTGGCATGACATTAGCCGCCCAGTCATCCGTTTGTGCCAGGTTTTGCTCGCTTGTACACACAGTGTACTCCATTGGTTTATTTCACAGGTATTGTTCCTCTTGTTTTGCAAGTTTTGAAATCCCTGTGTGGCAGTCATGGGCACTGATGAAGAGTGCAAACATTAGCAGCAATATGTGTGCCCCTGTCAACAAGAATAACCAAAATATTCAAGTTATTGAAGAGGAACATTAATGATAATATGTGACCCGGCACAGCATAACGAGGAATAACCCCCACTTTTGAGATTTTGAGATTTTCTAATGATTTGAAAGAGTATACCAATAGCTTTCAAATGATATCAAAATTATTTTTTATGTGAACTTTGTTGTAAATAGTACAAGGGGACTTCGCTCATTCGTTTGGTACCAGACACAATATAGCAGCGGCCATTCAAAAAGGTAGGAACTTAACATTTTCATGAAAACAGTACACAAACACTCCCCCGAAATCCTTGTTTTTTCAACATTTAGAGACGGATTTCTGAAAAAAAATTGGACATAATATCCTCCAATTATTAACTTTCCGAAAATAAAAAAAAAATAAAAAGATATTTTTTTATCGAATTGAGAAGATACTTTGACTTCAGGAGTTGTTTACTCGAAAAGTGTTTTGGTGGGATATTCCTCATGTTGCTGTGCCTGGTCACATATTATATCAGCCTTTATTGCAAAGCTGCAAAACAAAAGCTGAAAATCGCAGCCCCAGATTATGCGAGGTCAATAATGAAAATGCCTTGAATCTAACCATTAGATGCAGGTTGAATTTATTTTGTTTTTAAGTTCAATACCTACGCAGCTCTTTCCAAAAAACAACAGCTAATTTGCCAAATTGCCTGCAATTTTTCTTTTAATAAAAAAACCCCTTATGCATCACATCCGTGTATATAACAATAGATCTGAAATTTGATTTGATTCTATTTTAATCCTCTATGTAGAGTTTATTTTTGTGTGAGACAATATGAAAATCCCGCATGTGAAGTCTATTTTGTAGCTTATCGTCAAAATTTTATAACTATGATCTTTCCCATGTGTAATGCATGCTTGCCTGTACTCATGACCAAATGCATGTGAGTCACTGAGAGTGGTAGTGGTGACAAGTTTTCTCTCTGTTTTCTATCTGTAGCTATACCTAGCTATATACTTATGATTGTGCAGCTTTTGTTTGTCTTTGACATGTGTTCCGACTTTTGCTTGGTGTCAATTTTGGTGGGTGGATATCGATTCCATTAAGTGACTGGGGAGTCCCCCCCCCCCCGCAGAATGAGCCCCAGCCAACGATAGGTGGTTGCCAGGGCAATATCAGCTGCCCAATCTCAGTGTATTTTGGCAGTACTCCCTTTGTCGTGAGACCCCAAGGTGAGGGTATAGATTTCTCAGCCTCTGCCTCCCCCTTTCCCTTCTCCCTCCCTCTTTCCCTCCTCCCTCCCTCTTTCCCTCCTCCCTCCCTCCCTCCCTCCCTCCAAGAAAAACAAACAAAATAACACCTTGACCTACAATCATTGGCATAGCAACGGCCAAACCAAAACAACAGGAGAATCGTCTTTTATTCAGAAGCCATTTTTTTTTCTTTTGGTATATGAAATGACCATGGTGACATTGCTCAATGATGTTGACGTGGCATTGTATCATTCAGAATTTGCGAGGATTGGACGTTTCAAGTCGACGAGGCGGTAAAATTTGTGGGAGAGGGGGGGGGGGGGGGGGGAGAGAGGCCAAGGTTGCTATAAATTGTGTGCAAATAGAATTAAGCATTACCAGCGCAAACTGCTCCCTCTATCCCACAATGCATTGCTGCCTTACACCTTCTTTCCCCGACAAGAGACCGTACAGGGGGGCCCCTTTCTGCGGTGCTTCACTCAGAAATGTTCCAGAGATCCGTTTTTATGATCTGAAGCTGTCTGCCTCTGGCACACATTGATGTGACAGAGGGCAATGAAATCATCATGAAATCTCCGATTTTAATTGCAAAGGACTCCATGCTTCTAAAAAAAAAAATCACCTTCACATTATGTTGCCAAGTAATTTGTTTTATCCAAGCCCTTTAATAGTCTATAGTTACATTCAGTCTCTTCAGTTTCATGTTTCAGCAGTGGAAGCCAATTTGCATGAATACATTTTTAAGCTTCGCCAAATCTGTTATTATAGACACTATTTTTTTCTCAAAATTATGTCTTTAGCTTGTACAAATGTGCTGTGAGCCCGATTGCTGTGTTTTTGAAATCAGTGAATAAAAAAGAGAATATATATGAAGTACATGTATAATTATGATCCTGCATCGTAAGTGGCATGTACTTTCATTTTTGTGTTGAGAGTAAATACTTGGTTGAATTTGTTATTGGTGGAAGTACCAAGGTTTGCGGTGACACCATGTAACGCATCTATTTGAGTGTGGCTATGAAAAGACGCGGTAGCGTTCGTTCCGTTCGGGGCAGTTGGCACTTGGCCCGTCCTCAAGCAGACCTTCAGAACTTATCATTATGTCAAAATAGTAAACACAAGACTTCCTACAAAATGGACAACTGCTACAGATGGGTATATATTTCAACTGTTTTTTTATTTTTTTTATTGAACATTCAACACTGGAGTACACACGGTCTCCAAACGCCTAAAACAAAAGCACTCAGATTGCAGGGCCTGGTAGGCCTGGGATTGTGAAGCCACAGTTTGTGTGTCTTGAATTGAACCTCCAATACATGTACATCCTTTTGCAGCTCTGACAATTTATAGATCTCTCGCTGCTCCGGGCGGCCATCTTTGTTCAGTTCCCCGAGTTCCAAATAGCAAGCAGCACCACTCCTCATGTCCCAGAGGGTGGGTACCAGACTCGATTTGGAAATATACTGCTTTAGATGGATGAAGAAATAGACAAACCAAGATGGCCATTGAGTGCAAGAGGGGTCATTATCGTCAAGGAGTGTACTATAAGGAGATAACTGGATTTTCAAAATCTATACAACCAAAGTTCATAAATTAATGTCAGAACATGAGAAACAAAAATGGGAGATTTATGTGTGGCTCAAATCACCTTCCTGAAAAAAAAATATGAAAGTTTCATTGCCAGAGTGGAGACGTTTTTTAAAAGCAAATCAATCCTTTATATACTACATTGGGAATTTATTAAAACGTGTGAAATAAGCTTCAACAGAAAAGGGAAAGATCGTTCATATCCTTAAATACAGGAGTGAGGGTGAGGATTTTAAATACGCTTTCATTTGATTACTTTTCTCTATTCGGTTCAAACTTCTATTCGCTAGATCAATAAGTCTATGTACACACCGATGCACATTGCAAACCATGGGAGTTTATCATTAGAAGAATTTGTGTACAATTTTCTAGATCTCTTATTAGTATTAAGCTGAAAACCATACTGTCACCTTTTAATGAAGAAACAAAGTTTCTTTGGTTTTGGGGAGGCTAGTGCTTGACCAATTTCGGAAAAGAATGGTAGACATTTGTAACAAATATGGCCCCAAATGTTATTGAAATACCCCTCAGAAATTCTTCAGGAGAACAATCGCCCGGAGAGATGAAATGTTGAAAAGATGAAAAAAAACTCAAACTATACCAGTCTGTTACAAGTAAGTACAGCAGTTGGAAACAAGCACTTGACTTTGCCCTGAACGAGCCGTCAAACTGTAACGTCACTTCCTGTAAAGGTCGCCCTTGTTTCCTTTTTAGTGCTGGGCTTCACACTACTTCCATGCGAGCCTGTGCGTTCATACTGTGAGTGCCCGTAAACGCTCCTCGTTTAAGTCGCAAAAGCATCAAAACAAAATGGACAATTCAAAGATCGATCCGCTTGCTCAGCTGCACCGTGTACACGTTCCAGTGGGCCGCCATTGTAGCTATTTTCCCAAACTCGGAAACTCAAAAAGCTTTTCACAAAACGGCCAGCAGCCAAGTACCAGCAAAGTGTCAACCAATCACGATGGCTGTAACAAAGTGACCACGGCGTGACGCAATGACTGTATGCACTTAAAGATTGGTTTGAGCGCAATACCTTATCTGTGGCTGAAGACCAGATAATCATCTGAACATTTTTCATCCGTCGTTAAACCTACTGAATTTTCTTCTGTGCTTTCCTAAAAAGGGGCCAGCATGAAAATCAACATTTTCAAAGCAGCCCTCAGTCCCATACACACGAGGGGGGGGGGACATATTAAAAACCATTCTATCATCCCACATATATTGCATGATAAAATCCCTCAAGTTGACACCCAATGTACCCTCTGCAATCCGAGATCCGCATTTCCTTTTTAAAAAGAGCTATGTTTCTCTTGATTGGCATCTTGAAACTGATTCTATGTATAAATTGCATGTTCCTGAAAGGGGGAGGGGGGAGGTTTTTATTATTATTGTTAAATCTTTTCCCCCCCGGCTAGTTGGCTTGGTTAGAGGAAGGGAGGGGCGGGGGGCGGGACGGGATCATATCATCAATGGCTGGGAGGCCGGTAGGCAATCTTGCGAGACTTGAGCACGGACCACTTCTGTCGCTTCATGTAGTAGGAGGCTCCAAGGAGTAGGGACAGGATCATCATGGCCTGTGTGGGGGTGAGGGAGGTGAACAGACAAGACATTACGACCTTTAAATAGCAGGTTTCAATTACAGTAAAAAAAAACTTCCAGCATGGGCGGGATTCGAACCTGCAACTCCGTCCAATCTCCAACACCAGTCTCTTAATTCACTTTCCTCTTTGTCCTTTTGTTTCTCAACCGTGTCATATTTCACTCTCTTCCCCCTTCCTTTGTGTACATGTATCTGTTTTGTCCTTGTCACTCTGCCTTTGAGAAAGATCCTGCTAGGATCGAAACGTCAGGCCCACTCAATTTTGAGATTTGCATTTTGGTAATTTCAGTCAGTGAGGAGTTTGCAACATTTTTGTATATCACTTCAAGGTAAATAGACAAAGTAAAGGAAACATGACCGGGCAATTTTTAAACAATTTGAAAAAAAAATAAAAATTGCCTCCGAAAATTTGACAGCACCCGGGACATGAGCCAGAGACCTCTGGCTTAACGTGCTAGTGCTCGTTTCTTTGCCATTTTTCGGAGGGAAATAGGGACGGTTTCACGGAGTCAGGACACCACAGATTGCACAAAGACAAAGGTGGAAATTTGACAGACCTGAGAGTGAGAGTGGTCAACTTGTCAGTCGGTTTCAAGTACACATTCAATATGCCGACTTGTGCACACCCACTGCCGACAGATGTTGAATGTCGACTGATGGGAGCTGTGAAGCACCGAGCTGCACATTTCAGGGGCAGACTGCCCATACGCTGCGAGCCAATTCGACTCCAGAGTCCACACAGCAGAAATCCGTGTGAAGCTCTGTCAGCCTACAATCAGTCGGGATGGCGATTAGTCAGTGGGAACCAAAGATCTTACAGCGCGCAAAGCGCGCAAGATAGCCTACTCTTGCAAGATCACACGCATCCGGGCGAAGTACGCACTGGGCACCATTTAAGTAAGCAAAGTCACACACATTCTCTCCATTTCGTGGTCACATCACATCGAAAATTATCACATTATGTTCACGCATCCAAAGTTGTATCTTTTTTATTGTTTGTGACTCTCTCGCTTCATTTCCGGAGCACCAAAAGCAAACGGCAGATTCCGTTGCTTACTAAAATGTCTATAACATCTTTGGTGGGAACTGAGCAGAGTTGGGAAACCTTTGGGCTTACCTTGAGTCCCATCCTCTTGCGCTGGTCGTGCTCCGGCTCGGCGGCCCACCTGAGGAAGGTGGAGACGTCCTTGGCCAGCTGGCTTAGCGTGGCCGGGGTACCTAGAGTTAGGGTTGATCAAATGTCAGGCAGAGTTTAGTGCTTGCTGTTTGCCGAGCCTGGAGAACAAGACCAGCATGCCAGACACCTCCTTGGGACAAGTCTAGACAGTGTGAACTACATTTACGAACAAGACTAGACAGACTGGCAAACAAGACTAGCATCAGTCTGGGCAGTATGAACCGAGTGGCAAACAAGATTAGCACCAGTCTGGGCAGTATGAAAAGACTGGCAAACAAGACTAGCATTAGTCTGGGCAGTATGAACCGAGTGAAAAACAAGACTAGCATCAGTCTGGGCAGTATGAAAAGACTGGCAAACAAGACTAGCATTAGTCTGGGCAGTATGAACCGAGTGAAAAACAAGACTAGCATCAGTCTGGGCAGTATGAAAAGACTGGCAAACAAGACTAGCATCAGTCTGGGTAGTATCAAACAGACTGTGAACAAGACTAGCATCAGTCTGGGCAGTATGAAAAGGCTGACAAACAAGACCAGCATTAGTCTTGGTAGTATCAAACAGACTGTGAACAAGACTAGCATCAGTCTGGGCAGTATGAAAAGGCTGACAAACAAGACTAGCATCAGTCTGGGCTATACGAATGAGTGACAAACGAAACTAGCATCAATCCGAGCAGTGCGAAGTGTGGTGAACAAGGCTATCATCGGTCTGGGCAGATCCCAGGAGGAGTGGGGGGGGGGAAGCTTCTGACGGAGCGCCGCACCCAGTGGTGACCACTCACCGTCCTCAAACTCGATGATCTCGTTGTAGAGGGCGGGCGCCATGCCGATGGCCTGACCGGGGAAGTAAGGGTTGTAGTAGAGAGGGTCCTGGACGCTCACTCCGGCCGGAGGGTCGCAGTAGCCGGTCAGCAGGGAGAACAAGTAGTCCTCGTTGCCATGACGAGCCAGGGCGATGTAGCTCAAGTCTGGTGGGAGAGCTCCTGTCAACGACAACGAACACAATTTTTTTTTTTTTTTTTTTTTTAAAGCCTGTACACACCATCGGCAAAGGTCTTAGAAACGTGTTCATACTTTGTCTAATCCAGCATATGCATGAAACAACACACCTGTGAAAGTTTCAGCCCAATAAGTCAACCATGACGCAAGAAAATGGTGAAAAACTTTTTTTTCATCACTCTGTGTCAGCTTCCAGGATCGTAAAATGCACCTAGCAGAGTTTTCAATAGCACCACCGCGTGTTTAAATGGGAAAAATGCGAGTACATCTCGAAACAGTCGTCGGTAATTGTGAATGGACCATGTTACGCCAAATTCCAATATTGAAACCTTCAACAGGCTAACTATATCAAGACAATAGAGGGCTGTAAGCATTTATTTTTTTCAAAGTCGTTCTAAAACGACCGTTGGAAATTCATACAAAATTCCACTTTTCATAAAAATGGCAGCATTCCAAGCGCTTAAAGTTCACAGCATGTCTGATACTGGTGTTTACTTCCACTTGAGTAAGTTATTTTATGTCAGGTCGAAATTTGGATTTGTGCAAATGGTGTTTAGGGGCTTTAAAGTTCTACAGAAATAGAATCAGAAAAAGAGCTAAAAACTCTCCCTAGGTAATGTTTACTGTGAGCATTTGACGTCACATACAGACCTAAAGCAGCCGAGCGAGGCAATTGAAATGCTGAGATGATAAAGTGCGCTTCTAGGCATGTGACAGTGCGGTATTTACGGCAATGCAGGGCCAGTGCAAAGCGCACGACCTCAAGGCTGACCACAAATTCTGTATGTGACGTAGTACGTACGTCTTCAAAGTGGGAGGGGGGGGGCACAATTTTCAGACGAAAAATATAGCAATTTCTTTTTTGCTAAATTAATCATTTTTGGTCTAAAAAATGATAGACACTTTGGGTTTATAACAATACCGATTTATCTAACCCCAAGTTAATTTTTATTTCTGTATACCTTTAACATAGGTAAAGTGATCGTGTCTTGGTGAGTCTTACCTCTCCTCCCCCCCCAAAAAAAAATCGGTCTAGTATGAAAGGGACGGGGCTTCATTTGGCATCTGCCTTACCCTGGTTAGATGCTCTTGCTGCTTCGTCGTTGGTGTATGGACTTGGGAAGTAGTCCGACAGCTTGCCGGGGCGATCAAAGAATTCCCCGGTCTCGTCTGGGCCGTCTTGAATCATGTACTGAACAGTGACGATACAAACCAAAAATTCAATAAAATTTTGAAGAAGGAAAAAAAAAAAAACGGCAAAGAATTCATTCGACTGGACTGGGACTTGAACCCCAGACCTCTGGTTTTGCGTGCCGGTGCT
Source organism: Luidia sarsii (assembly GCA_949987565.1). Taxonomy (NCBI): domain Eukaryota; kingdom Metazoa; phylum Echinodermata; class Asteroidea; order Paxillosida; family Luidiidae; genus Luidia; species Luidia sarsii. The sequence goes on from OX465110.1 coordinate 13,101,255, forward strand.
CTTACCATCTCAGCTGTCCAGCCCTTAGATGGCCGCCCCCGCAAAAAGTCAACAAGTATTGCCAGGGTGGGGGCGCCGGTCGTACACATTTAACCACTAACTGCCGTACATCTCTAGGGATCACGCCCCTGCTTTCACTCAGATGCAAACAACCAATGGTTGTAAACCTGGCTACAGAAACTCGGGGATCGCACAAAGTGGATGCAGCGTTTTCAATTAAAGTCCAACAAAAAAATGAAAGGGAAGCCTTTTAAAAAAAACAATTCAAATGTCAAATAAACTTTGAAATGTCAGGCTCTCTCAATTTTCGAGAGATAAACGGGGTTGACATTTTGATCCTAGCGGGACCATTTTCAAAGACAGCGATAATTCCTACCAGGGGTAGTTTCAGGGTTAAATGCTTCTGACTGGTATACCCCCGAACCCCAGCAAAGATGATTGTCTAATTGTTGAAAGACATCCCACCTAGAGGGCTGATTAGCTCTTTGAGGCAGAGCAACGCATTTCAGATTTTGTGTGGGATTCCGCAAGAAAAAGAAGGGGGCAAGCGACTGGCAGGAAGTCTAGCGGACGGTCTGGCACCTCACCTCCTCAGCCAGGGCCTTAGCTTCTTCCTCTGTGTGCGACACCCCGATCAGGTTGCGGAAGGCCAGGTACTTCATGCTGTGGCAGGCCGAGCACACCTCCTTGTAGACCTGGTAGCCGCGCCGGACACTGGCAAAGAGCAACACACAGACCGACGGGTTACCGACCAAGCTGCGGCTAGTATGCAAATATCCACTTCCCACTTTCGGCGGGAAGGATTATCTGCGCTCCAATGCTCTCCTCAGCACGTATTTATAAGCACCAACCATACTTGGAATCCAGCAGTCTCCTGATTATGGGCACAGTACACACTACCCTGAATGTTGAGTTCCCGGCTCTTTTCAGAGCCATACTCCTTCTCTTAAAGGCCCTATACAACATTTGCAAAGGTCAAACGATTGCCACAGTTTGTTTGTTAAACCATTAATCATCCCCCCAAAAAAATCTTGTGAAGGTTTTAGCTCAAATGGTGATCTGAGAGAGTAGAAAAAGGTAAAAAACTGACACGGTTTTCACACCGTTATGTAGTGTAAGAAATAGTTTATTACTTGCGAGTAATAAACTATTTGCCAATGTTTGAGTGAAGATTTCTAGGGAAGTACAGCATCCCAGACCGTAAGATTTCAACATGGGGATTCTATCATGACCGTCTACAAACTGTGTAAATTAGAAGGAAATCTGTGGACATCGATGTTTTCCCATCTTCCCAATGTTGTATTGGGCCTTTAAGAGATGACATACAAAGTGTCACCACAAACCTACTTGGTATTTCCACTATGCAAACCTTCAAATCTAATCTGCTTCCTGCAAAACTGCTCACCGACTTCAACGGAAAAAAAACATACATTTAAACAAAAAGAGATAAGTGATACACAAAACTTTTGCAAACTGCTTACTGACTAAAAGTACCAAAATGCAAATCTCTAAATTTAGTGGGCCAGACGTTTCAATCCTAGCAGGACCTTTCTTAGAGAGAAATAAAAACTGTGTGGGCCATCTTCGTACCTGGAGTGGTCAAAGGAGTTGAAGATTCCCTTGTGGCTCCAGGGGTGCTTGGGAGCATGCAGCTCATACTCCTCGGCATTGACTGACAGGTGTAACGTGGCGGCCACGCCAGCTCCCCCGGCAGCCAGGAGTCCAAGCGTGCCCAGCATCTGCAAACAGGGAATGGGAGAGAGAGAGAGAGAGGGGGGGAGAGAGAGAGAGAGAGAGAGAGAGAGGGAGAGAGAGGGAGAGGGTAAGAGAGAGAGAGAGAGTGAGAGTGAGAGAGAGAGAGAGAGAGAGAGAGAGAGGGAGGGAGAGGGTAAGAGAGAGGGAGAGTGTGTGAGAGAGTGTGAAAGAGAGAGGGAGGGAGGGAGAGGGTAAGAGAGAGGGAGAGTGTGTGAGAGAGTGTGAGAGAGAGGGAGAGAGGGAGAGGGTAAGAGAGAGGGAGAGTGTGAGAGAGTGTGAGAGAGAGGGAGAGAGGGAGAGGGTAAGAGAAAGGGAGAGTGTGGGGGAGTGTGTGAGAGAGAGGGTAAGAGAGAGGGAGAGTGTGTGAGAGAGTGTGAGAGAGAGGGAGAGAGGTAGAGGGTAAGAGAAAGGGAGAGTGTGTGAGAGAGTGTGAGAGAGAGAGGGAGAGGGTAAGAGAGAGGGAGAGTGTGTGAGAGAGTGTGAGAGAGAGAGGGAGAGAGGGAGAGGGTAAGAGAGAGAGAGAGAGAGTGTGAGAGAGAGAGGGAGAGAGAGGGTAAGAGAGAGGGAGAGTGTGTGAGAGAGTGTGATAGAGAGGGAGGGAGGGAGAGGGTAAGAGAGAGGGAGAGTGTGTGAGAGTGTGTGAGAGAGAGGGAGAGAGGTAGAGGGTAAGAGAAAGGGAGAGTGTGTGAGAGTGTGAGAGAGAGAGGGAGAGAGGGAGAGGGTAAGAGAGAGAGAGAGAGTGAGAGAGTGTGAGAGAGAGAGGGAGAGGGGGAGAGGGTAAGAGAGAGTGTGAGAGAGTGTGAGAGAGAGGGAGAGAGGGAGAGGGTAAGAGAGAGGGAGAGTGTGTGAGAGAGAGGGAGAGAGGGAGAGGGTAAGAGAGAGGGAGAGTGTGTGAGAGAGTGTGAGAGAGAGGGAGAGTGTGTGAGAGAGTGTGAGAGAGAGGGAGAGAGGGAGAGGGTAAGAGAGAGGGAGAGTGTGTGAGAGAGAGGGAGAGTGAGAGAGAGGGAGAGAAGGAGAGAGAGAGAGAGAGAGAGGGAGAGTAAGAGAGTGACACATAATGACCAAAGATAGCACATAAACATGCAAGATAGCCTACTCTTCGCAAAAGGTGAAGTCGCTCGGCAACCATTTCAGTAAGCAACAGAGTCCTCTGCCGTCTGCCTCCGGTGCTCCGGAAGTGAAGCGGAAAAGTCACAAACAGTGACAAAGATACAACGTTGGATGCGTGAACAGAATGTGATGGAGCACACGCGTGCAACTTTGCTTACTAAAATGGCGTCCAGTGCGTACTTCATAAGGATGCGTGAGATCTCTCATGAGTAGGCTATCTTCGTGCTACAGGATCTTTGATCATGACTACATTACCGGGCAGCCCATCATCTAAGCTCAGATGGTGAGTGCGCTGGTATACAAAACCAGACGTCAATGTGTTTAAAAGTCCCAGCAGCCGATTTCACGAAACTTCAAATGTTGCGTACGCAACATTTTGTTGCGTAATTTACGCAACATTTTGCTGCCTTTTCTAAACATTGCTGAAAAGTCATATAGGAGCAAGACATATGCAACATTTGTACATTGCGTAACTTACGCCACTTTTATTGAAATAGGCTGCAGTCCAGTCAGAGACTTTTCTTAGACATTTTAAATGTTTCATGTTTTCATTAAAAAAAAATTCAAAAGATCCAAGGAAGTTTTTCCTTTCTTTCTTTCTTGCAAGACACATCGAGTACTTACCACTTTCCTTCCTGATGACAGTCCAGAAAATGCCGACATATTGGCCTGTGGATGAGGTCAAGATGATTCAATAATGACTCAATTTACATGTATCTGCTAGTGTTACTGTTAATGTAAACCGTGTAACGTAAGTTGTTCAACTTTTTGTTGAAGTTGTTCAAAAAAATGTATGATGACTGATAATGATTGAAATTGTGATAATAAAGTTTATAAAGCCAGTAACGGGATTCTTCTTGCAATGCCGGTCCCTTACTCTGATTGGCCCAATTGTCATTTACGCCATGCCGGCTTTCTTGTCCGACAGGTTATTCTGCCGGAGGTCCTTCCTGCTGATGTTTATGGAAACGCAGTGGCTGCTGTTACGGCAGTCGTCCGTGTGGTTCCCTGACTTCAGAGTATTTGTCAGGATGTTTAGCTCTTGGAACCAGACTATCAGCTAATAGACTGGTTCAACCAGCCTGCAATGCTGACGAAATACAATCAAGTCAGGGAACCACACGGACGACTGCCGTAACAACAGTCACTGCGTTATGGAAATTATGCATATTGAATATTCATGTATGCTCTTTACTCTCATTAGGCAATAGTAATTGGGTGAGTTTCTGCCCGTTTTTCGGAAAAAAATATTTTACCCACGATGTTTTGAGTTATCTGATCACATTCAGTATACATTTGGGATCAAGTCCATGTCCTTAGATTGTTTGTGCCGATTTTCAAAAGGGTGGAAAAGGGGCGATCAGGACAGTGGTGTTTCCAAAACATTTGGTTAAAACAAGAACCTCAGTCTAATCTTGTACATATCGGTCCGTAACCCTCAGGTCTCCGACCTTCGGAAGGATGAGGGTTACGGTTACCGCAACTATATTCATGCATGCTCTATACTCTGGCATTGCCTAATGAGAATGAAGAGCATACATGAATATTCAATATCAAATATGCATAATTTTCATAAACATCAGCAGGAACGTCCTCCGGGAAGAATCCAATCAATGCCGTTGCCGGCAGTGATGAAATCATGATCATCATCATCATCATGATCATCATTCATAATAATTTAATATTAATAATCATTAAATCATTATCATTATTATTATTAATTTTATATCAATCATCATTCCAATTCCAAATCAGATTCAGAGAATACTGAAATGAATAGTCATCTGTATTTTCTCTAACTCGAAATGAGGGCTAAAATCTTTCCGAATTGGATAAAATTGGTTCCTGTCATGCAGGGATATTCCTGCACGTAGCCATTTTCTGTGCATGTGCGATAGGCCTCCACGCGCGTACACGTAACCGTTTGAGAGGTCACGTCTCGATGAACCGGCCGGTCGGCCGGCTTGAGTTGAGGACGATCGGAAAGAAAGAAAAAACGTATCAAGACAAATATAAACACAGAAAGAAACATCGCATGGTTTAAAAACGACCACAATCTATAGGCCTACTGGCAGTACTCACCTTCTGGCAGAGTAAAACGCCATTCTGCCGCGATTGCCGGAGCAGAATCGGAACTTTTCGTAACGCTGCCGTCGCCATCTTGGTTAAATAATGAGGGCCGGAAGAATCGATTCTTCCCAGTATCGATACTGGAACCTTCTAACTCAGAAACGACTGGATTTTTTTGTTGGGGGGGGGGGGGGGCACGCCGCGCCGGTACGGTGGGCGGGGAAAAAGGAAGTGTGTCATTGGCACGTGGCCAAGGTATCGTTATGAAACCGGGGAAAAGACCATCACATGATAAAAACAAATATGTGGACTGTTACACAAGCACCGAGGCCTGGTTCGAATAAAAGGGGTCACTAAGGGGTGCATATTTTGTGCGCACTGAGATCATGGAGGAAACCCCCTTATTCCTCCATGCTGAGATAGTCCTAGCCCAAAAATTAAGACAATCGGATCGGAGTAACCATAGGCCCTTGAGCAATATGCCAACTGTTTAAGCATGTTCCCATTCAGGTTTCCTTTTCTTTGATTGAATTTCACTAAAAACATTTTTTTTGCCGAAGTTCTTCTGACCACCCTCCCGCCGCGGCTGGGCAAAGATAGCTGGTTTTGATCAGAAGGACTTTAAAATGCCCCATATGGGTCCAGCGCAGGCGGTATTACAGCACTGTACGTCATGCCTTTTGGGTTCTTCAATTTAAATCTATAGGTCTGGGGCTCGAATCCCCGACCCGCAGTCAGATTATCCCTCGAGCTTTTGTTTCAAAACCTTTAAATGGAGTAAACATCCATACTCTTAATCTGCATTATTGTGATTGATAGAAGCGATTTGATTAAGTGATTAACTCTTAATGATTAATCTGATCGCAGCCTACAAATTGTACAATTACTTTATGGGCGGGCCCGAAAAAAAACCTCTTAATTTTTCTGAACAACACAATCTTCACAACAATGAGTACCTCAGATCATGCTCGGATCGAGTCATCAAACTTATGTTATCAAAAGAGGAACTATCCTCCATGGGTTATCTAATTGTCAACAGATACAAAAAGCAACAAACTTTTAGAAAAGTCACTCCTATTTTTGTCCTGGCCTTCCATTAGTCGGTACTTTTAAATTCGATTTTGTTTTCTTTCATTGCCAATTTGCCTGGTCCCCGTCGACCCAAATGTTATGCTCGAAATGATGACGTTAACCAGCGTAAACTTTTTTTTTCAAATCGAATATAATTATGATACAATAGCGGTTTCTTGGAGTCGATTACTACGCGTACGACGGAGGGAAAAAAAGAAAGACTGGTTCCCTGTCTTATCGCGTTTAGCAAAGGATGTAAACATATGACTATCACGTGACGGTCACGATCGTGTGATCTGTGCACTGCGCTGCGCGAGTAATATTGTCATTGAATATACAATCATCAACAAGCATGGAAGGCGACACCAGGGTCCCAACCCCGGCTCCGAAACTCCGCTTTCTCCTGCTGTTTTTGCTCATTTGCTGCCACGTTCTGTCCGGTCAGACGCGGGGAGTGAAGAGCGCAAAAGGCCACCCCGTCATTCTCAGTGAGTAGGAAGACATTTTTGTACTTTTGTAGGCCTTTCGACTTTCGAGTATAATTTTCTGAGTAGGCCTACAAAAAAAAGAACTGAGAGGTAGTCCGAGTAACTTGGACCCGACAAGTCACCATTATTTTTTATCGGAATTTGGAATTTGGGCCAAGTTACTCGGACCATGGAGGGAGGTAGAGGAGGGACGGACTAAGTGATGGGTACTTCTACAGTACATCACGGTATCGGCGTTATTAATGGGTACCCCCAGAACTGTGGGGTTCTACGTCGTCCGCGGCTGCTCTCCCGACCGGAACCCCACAGATAACTAGGCTTTTTCCCCATAGGCTTCTGTGTAACGTTCACAAGTGCTGTGGCATAGGGATCAGCAGGTTCAGCATAACTCATAAAATACTGCTTCATTTGGCCCAAGATTTCTAGCAAATGTGGTTTACATACCACTCACCTGTGTGCAACTGTCCATGTGGCGAAAATGTGTCGATTTCCCCGCGAAGACGTACAGGGGATCAGACTGCCAGTTGCGGCACTGCCGTTTGGATCTTGCGACCAAACCGGGAGGTTTTCGCCCCTTTTGGGGGGGGGAAATCGACACATTTTCGCCACATGGACAGTTGCACACAGGTGCGTGGTATGTAAACCACATTTGCTAGAAATCTTGGGCCAAATGAAGCAGTATTTTATGAGTTATGCTGAACCTGCTGATCCCTATGCCACAGCACTTGTGAACGTTACACAGAAGCCTATGGGAAAAAAGCATATTTATCTGTGGGGTTCCGGTCGGGAGAGCAGCGGACGACGTAGAACCCCACAGTTCTGGGGGTAAATAATGGGTGTGTGTAATAATAATAAATACATGGGATGTGGCTAGTCTGAGTAACTTGGACCCGACTAGTTGCGGTAACCGTAACCCTCATCCTCCCGAAGGTCGGAGACCTGAGGGTTACGGGAACGTATGTACAAAATTATAGCAAGGTTTTTGTTTTTACCATTTTGGAAACACCACTGTCCCGATCGCCCCCTTTTTCCACCCTTTTGAAAATCGCCACACACAATCTAAGGACATGCACTTGATCCCAAATGTATACTGAATGTGATCAGATAACTCAAAAGATCGTGGGTAAAATACTTTTCCGAAAAACGGGCAGAAACTCACCCAAATACTGTCTGTAAATGTCCCGTCAATGTCTCCGCCAGGTTCGGAATCCGAACCTGGCGCCTCGACCAATCAGCGCTTAGTCTCGTGACGTATATCCCGCACGACGGCTATTTGCTGTTTCGCAATAACAGTCCACACTCGTGGTGCGCGCGCAGGTCATCGCCCTGTGAAGAGCCGACTGGTACCGTTGAGCCAGCGACTGTTTTATGAATGTATCTTGCATGCTTTGCGCCGGGTCCGAGTTACTCGGACTAGGATGTGGCATAAAAATGGACAAGTCAAATGAGATTTGAACTGTTTGCATGGTGAGGATAGTAGGCTAATTAGGTTTGTGGTGACAGCATGTAAAATCTCTTTTGTGAGTAAGTGTGGTTCTGAAAAGAACTGGTGGAACAGTACTGACACTGTCATTACAAATTGTAGTACTGTTGTACGCTGTGTGGAATGTTGTGAGTGTTTACTGTTTACCCATGCCATGGCCTGAGTAAATTATGATTTTGTAGTGGAACTTTTTAACAATAATAAATAAAATAAATGAACGTTCAGTGTAAATAGGACATGGACGCATTCTGAAAATTTCACTCAACATGTAACTTGTAAGGTAAAACTGAATAGGAAATTTGTAATTATAAACAGTTGGGGTGGCAATAGTCCGAGTAACTTGGACCCGACAAGTCACCCTTTTTTTATCGAAATTTGGAATTTGGAGGATCAGGTTGTGTCTTTGAAATTTGTAAACAATTTTTTTTATGAGTCTTAAAAAACTCTTAATTAATAATAGAGAATGAAATGTAGACAGCAGTTTTATTAGTTCATTTGTTTAAATTTGATTAGGAATCAAATGCTTCCCAAAATGATTTTTTATTTCGTGTGTGAATGCTAAAATCTCACTAGTAATAATCGTGCGATTGTTCAGAAACAGCATTAGTATGGTATTTGTCGGGCTCTGTAATTTGTGTGTGAACGTTCCCAAAAACCAATGCGCGCAGATAAACGTCCGGCGTCACCGCAACCATCCGTGTATCTCCAAAGAGTTGTGTCGACTTGTTCATGATGTTAAAAAAAAGGCTGAAAAGGAGGAAGCAGTGAGCCGTGACAGCTCCCGTCGGTGCACAAGAACCACCGATGGGGACCCAATGGAATGGAATGGAAAACTCCTCACTTGAGATTAGCCTTTTGTGGGTATCAGAAAGAATTCCACTGATGGATGGACCACACTGATAAAGCACTGCAATGTAATGCTTATATTTACAAAGCTTACACTCCTTGCACACAAGGCAGTTCGCTTACACAGTCATGAGGTGTGAAAAACCAAGGACATTTCCTGAATCCCCATGTACAGTAGCTAGTACAATGCCATAGACTCATTCCCCGTCCCCCTGTTTGTGAAACTTCACAAGCTAATGCATAAAAAAAATCAGACTCAATTCAATAGGGATCTGGTCTTCATGACGCAGTTCACTCAGTGCTTTGCTTGATAGCCTGCTTGGAAAAAAATACAGTATGAGGCAGCATAGCTTCCAACTGCCAGCCATTCCTATTTTTTGGAGGAATCATTTGTTGTTTTTGGTAACAATTTATCACTTTTTACAAGCTCTTGAGTTTTGACAATAGATTCCAATTTTTGGCTTGGAAATATTTATTCCTATCTAGATGTAGTTTGCTCTGTGATTCCTCTTTTTTAGCAGAAGTATTCCTAATCTCCTTTATTAAGATAGGTTGGCAGCTATGAGGCAAAGCAGTCAGGATTCAAATGCATCATGACTCCTGTCTTTCAGTACTGATGTCGAAAACCACTTGAGCATAGAGTTGGCCTGGGATGGAGTTGGCCTAGGATGTGTGGTAGATTCAAATCTGTCAAGTGGCGGCTACTGTGCTCAGTTTGTGGACTGAACTCTTTCCAATGAGAAAACAATCAGTGGCCACATTCAAGCTCTTATAACTTTTTTTTTGGAGAAGCCCTGGCATTGGATTCACAAAGCCTCATGATCCATCGCAACTAGCGATGCGTAATCCACTGTGTCTTGTGTTTTACAGGTTTTGGGGGAAAGTTTTACAGGTTTTGTCCGGAAGGCTGGTCAGAAAACCTGGGTATCTGAAACCCGACCGAAGGCATTGGATACCCGGTTCAATTTTTTGGAGTTTGGGGATCCGATTTTCTTTTTGAACAACGTATCTTTATCTTTACTTTGTTTATGAGATTGTAAGACGCAGTGGCATCCGATTCAATACTTTATAAAAGAAACCTAATTTGTATCAACTCAAAATTCGATTCTTGGGCTCATTGAATAGAGTTGTCTTTTTAGCCATGGTTATCATTAGTGCAATCCCGCTAGAAAAGGAAAACCGTCGAAAAGTGGACCGCATCATCGCGATTCAAGAATCGATTTGTTTTCGTGCATGAGTTTACACACGCAATATTTTCAGAAAGTGGATCGCGATTCAAAAATTATTGCTTTGCAGGCCACGGCCGCCGAACTGCACGTGCCTGAAATATGACCTAATCGGACTGCGCATGCCTGGAATATGACCCTGCCGGATTTTGTTGTTGTTGCGAAACCAATGCACTCCGCACTATGTGCAGTGCGATGATACAAGAAGGGCTTGTGTACCACACATACGCACTTGAATATGCAGCAGTACGGGCACAGGCCTGAAATGGTTTTTTTCAGCATGGTTCCCGTCTCAGCGACCTCACACATGCGGTTTTAATCCTGGCTGAATGGGAGGGAACCAGTCTACAAGATGGACGTGTTGTTATTCAGCACTCTCGCTGTAGATTTCACAAGTGATCGTTTTCGTTTCGGACACCATGATTCTAATGACCGCAGAATGTTAAAGCAATGCTGCTTAATTGTTTTGGTTGTCAAAGAAACCCAGGAAAACATCAAGTAAAGGTTTTTTTTAGTCGATGTTGCTTGTTGCCGATTTTATTATCGATGTTGCCGGTTTTATTATCGATGTTGCCGATTTTATTATCAAGGTAGCCGATTTTATTATCGAGGTTGCTGATTTTATTATCGATGTTGCTTGTTGCCGATTTTATTATCGATGTAGAAACTGAAAGCATGCCTGGTGCGGCGCTCCGATACTGCGATAGCGACCAGCGGGCATTACGCGATGTTCTTCCGGGGTCTTAATTTCTTATGTTTTACATTGAATGGCGGGTATCCGGGTACCGACGATTTCAAAATTTGGGTATCGGTTCCTTAAATACCCGATTTTGCCCAGCCTTACGGCGGAAACTCCTGCCACAATTTCTCAGCACTGTATTGAACATCGTTCAGGTCAGCATCACTCCATTCTGTATTCTCCTCTCTCTCTATTCCAGTACCCGGCGATGGAGGCACGCAGCTGTGGGCCACCATCAATAAGTCGTCCACCGTCCACTTCTATTGCCGTCAGAAGGAGGACCTCTTCAACCTCTGGCTCAACCTGGAGGAGCTCCTGCCGGAGCTGATCGACTGCTTCGTGGACAATGCCAGGTGATGCACACCAAATCCAAACCAACACCATACAACTCCTTACTCACTTGTAGGAGTGTTTCAAAGAGCTTCCTCTCTGCGGTCTGTTCACTCGCTGTACATGTATATTAGAGGAGCTCTGGCATACTCACGACCCGCCCGCCTCATCTCCTCTACTGTTGCTCATGCGGCTGCCCGGAATTTTGTGCCATTCTTTGACTGATGGCCAATAACGTCTCCTAGAGTAACTAATAGGCCAGCTTTGGGTGGACTGGAGGGGGAGGGGGGGGGGGACAATGCCATAGCATTGAGGCTAAGGTCAATCTCAACTTTGAATGTGTGGACTACAGATACCATATCTCTTCATGTTGGCAGTCATTACACAAAAGAGTCTTTCATTGTAATTTATTTATGCCAAAAATGCTGCAAACTGCTTATTGACAAAAATCACCAAAAAGCGAATATATCTGAAATTAGGAGAGCCCTGACATTTCGATCCTAGCAGGACCTTTCTTCCTTTGAGAAAGGTCCTGCTAGGATTGAAACATTTGTCAGGTCCTTCCAATTGTTGATAGTAAAGATTAATTGTAGATAAAAGTAGTTCCGGCAAGTTAGTGTGGCCTTGGAAGTCCATAGACAGTTGTGTACTCATGGGGTTTGTACAAGATTGCCCAACGGCCTTTCCTTTTACACACAAAACCTAAAACTAAAGTATACCTAATCTCCCCAAATCCTACAGAATCCTAGTTTCCAACTGCAGGAAATTGTAGGATTTGGAGTACTTGAGAGTTGATGCAGGAATTTGCAGGATTTGGGCATAAGGCGGTTTTGTCACTGTAGGAAAATGCAGGATACGGGTTACTAGGCGCAATGTGATGGAGGATGATCTTGTAGGATTGGGGCTCCATGGGACAAACACCAAAATAGGATTTTGAAGGATATGGGTCATGTGGTTATACAATTATACATTGTAATTGATGTAAAGTTTATTAGCCACTGAAAAACAAAAGATGGTTTTTGTCCTTTCAAAAATTTCAAAACATTTTCCAAAAATTCAGTGCAGGATTTTGCAGGATTCGGGCAGTGGCGCACCGCCAGGCGCCAACAGTATTGCAGTATTGTGTAAGATTTGGGTCATATGGGACTGAAGGATTGTAGGATCTTGCAGGATTTGGGTCATGAGCAGCAAAAAAAGTGTGGGGAGTTTATAGGTGGTATAGTACAGTTCATGTGTTTATGGCTGGAAATAAACGGGTGGTGGTGTTGGTACATTGCCCTGTATTGGCAAATATTTACTGGAAGTGTTTATCAGGACGCTGTTTGCTCTTGTCAAATATCTGGATATTCTGAAGATTAGATCTTGGAAGATAATGTGGTGTAAACGGGTCTGTTTTTTTATTATTATTGTTGGGGCTTGCTTTTAGTATCATGGTTTCAATCTGATTTCTCACATTTGGAATACATATCCGGAGGTCCTGTAGTGTACACTCCCTTTAAGGGACCAGTGTTTTTGACTGGTGCGGGCCCCCATCCCAGCAAAAGATAGTTTGAATGTAATGTTTTTGGAAAGGCTGCCCTTGCCCCAGGCCTAGGAGATGGGATAGCTCAGGTGGTAGAGTAACTTGGTACATTAAAATCAGACGTCTGTGGTCACTCTTCAGTCTGAAGTATAAACCAACATAATTGTCTTGGCTGATATTTCATATCTGTCCTGAAGTCAAGTTTCCGAGTAATTATTATTATTTTTTTTTCGTTTGTTATTGGTTTTTTTGTCTGTATGTATTTTTGTCTGTCTGTCTGTATGTCTGTCTGTCTGTTTCTCTTTTGTTTGCTCATTTGTACACTGTACGTCTGTTTTTGATTGTGCCATTTGTTTTGGTGGCTTTCAGGCTCGTGTACAACAACAAGACCAGAAAGACTTCAGGCCCGCCCGGGGTGAACGTGACCGTCGTGGACTTTGGCAACACCAGCTCTGTGGAGTACCTGGACCCCAGTCACATATCGCTGGGTGAGTGGCAAGAGTCCAGCAAATAGTCACCAGACTATGGACCGAGTCGAATTATTCCAGCATCGGTCTAGTCCAGTTTGTGACCACACCAAACCAGCTGTCGAAAAAAAAACCATTTTTTTCGTTTTCTTGCACAAATAAGACAAAAAGCACTGAAATGTCTTTAGTTGATGTCAGATTTAATAGGAAGCTTTAATTTACGGCATTTCTTGAAAAAAAAAAAATATTTTGAGCTGTGCTGAAACAAAATTAAGCTTACCTTCCCGTAACATCACAGACCTGAATAAAGCATACAGACCTAGTGAAGAAATCAGGTCTAGCAAGATTCATCAGTAACTAGACCTATTGTTCAATCCTTTTTTTCATGAATATTCACTCCTGCTTTTTACACAATTGAAATTTGACACAATTGAAATTTGTGACCAGATTTTCCCAAAGTGAGAAGAAAAAAATACACCATGGTCTGCTCCAGAATTTCCACTTTTTATCAAGGGGGGGGGGAGAAAGAATATCCCAATCTTTCATTCTTTCAATATCAATGCGCGGTCAGTATTGCAGGTGACATAACTTGTCTTAAAGCCCCTACACAACATTGGTTGAGGTCAAAGAGTAGTATCCATACATTATCTGATCCAACATATGCATGAAATAGCCACCTGTCAAAATTTCAGCTCATTGCACCAACTGAGTCTCGAGAAATTTGTGAAAACTGCTTTGTGAACATTTGTTTCGCGAAAATGCAGCATTCAACGCTGTACTGTTCCGGAAAAATAGTTAAGATCTCGGTGAGACGTTAACTATTTCTTTTACTCATTTCTCCCAAAACACAACATTTTAAGCAGAAATATTTCAGTGAGAGGTTTCTACTATAACCATCTTATATAAGTTTCATGTAAATCTGTAAATATTTCTGTTTTTCGATCTTACCAATTTTGTGTAGGGGCTTTAAGAGTTCATGATGTTTAAGCACGACCACAGTTACATGGAAGGTTTATACCCTGGTAGAATGGTACAAGTTAGGTACAATTCCCTTGCTTTCTGACCGGTCCATTGTCCAATATTTTGGGGGTTTCTTTTTACATTCATGTGTTTGACATCAAGGGAGACTCGTATCCATTTTTAATCCTTTTTCTAATTCTTCAGACATTGATTTGTCTCCTTCCCTTTTTCCCTAGGCTACTACTTCAACGGAATAGTCGATGCCTTGGTTGCCGTCGGTTATGAGAGAGGCGTGTCGGTCCGCGGTGCTCCGTATGACTTCCGCAAATCGCCAAGTTAGTCCGAAGTTTAGGTTTCTGCTTCTTTTCTCTAGATATGTAGATGTATACCACTGATGTGCACGGTTACATCATCAGCGTTTTCATTGAGAGTCCAATTATTCCACTCTTTGCCACACTAATATATCTCTTCGTAAATGCTGTGTCGATATTACAAACGGTTTGGCTCCTTTTCAGGACCGTTTTCCTCTTCCTGTAGAAGCTCTGTTGTTTTCATTCAAATCAGATTTTTACTCAACAGGCCTACCAGCCTGGCCCCCAAACAGCCAATATCCGACTTCCCCCGCATCAGCGGTAATTTTTCATACAGAAACGCCTCCTCCGAGCAATCGTGTAGGGGTGTGAATTTTGACGCGCGGCTGCCGTCAACTGAGCCCAGTGTCTTTGGTTATTTCCCCCCCCCCTGTCTTTGTTGCAGACGAGGCCCAGGTTTTCTTCCGGAACCTGACGGCCCTGGTCGAGGAGACGTACCGTCTGAACCAGAACCGGAGAGTCGTGCTGCTGGCACACAGCCTGGGCTGCCTGTACGGCCTGTACTTCCTCAACCGGCAGCCGGCCGCCTGGAAGGCCAAGTACGTCCAGGCCTTTGCCCCCATCTCCGGCCCCTGGGGCGGCGCCACCAAGAGTGCCCGGGTCGTCATGTCAGGTGAGCGAGGAAGAGGGAGAGGTAGGGGTGTGGGTGATGGCTGGTACGGAGGGAGGGCGTGGTGTAGGGAGAGGGTTGGAAAGAGGTTAAGGTCTGAGATTTCAAGCTGCTCGTGGTGGAGTTTGCAAGTCAAGGGTGGTTGTCAGTGACACCATGTTCAGAACCGGTGGACTGAACGTTTCAAACAGTATGCTTGGTTTGTTGTCAGGAGACTTCTGTTTGGGGATACCCGGGCGAGGCCTAATAAGGATCTTGGGGTGCGGTGAGGTCTGACAGATCGGGCTCAGGATCCTTGTCCTGCCCGGTGTGGCTACTCAGGTGGATCGGGCATTGGCTTGTCACTGAAGCGTCTCGGTTAAAGCCCCTACACAACATTGGTCGAGAACAAAGAATAGCATCCATACGTTGTCTGATCCAACATATGCATGAAATAGCACACCTGTGAAAGTTTCAGCCCAATCCGCCGACCGAGTCTCGAGAAAATTGTGAAAACCGCTTCATTTGTTTCGCTGAAATGCAGCTGTACTTTTCGGAAAAATAGTTTAGATCTCGGTGAGACATAAACGATTTATATTACTGTTTTCTCCCAAAATACAACATTTTAGGCAGAAATATTTCATTGCGAGGTTTCTATTACAACCATCTTCAAACTGTATAAGTTTCATGTAAATCTGTGAACATTTCTGTTTTTCGATCTTACCAATGTTGTGTAGGGGTTTTAAGGGTGGACCGTGGGAGGGTGAGGAAGACAGTGGTATCCTAGTTTATAGGCTATGGTGGCAAGGTGGCACAGGAAAGTGTGAAGCACAACAGTGCCACCAAGCGAGGGCACTGTTGCAACTTACCATCAAGGGGTTTTCCCCCACAGACATAAATAATCTATAGACAGACAACAGCGAGCGCTAGACTGTAATTTAAGGATGTGAAAAACCATGGGCAAACTTGTTCGTCACGTCACACGGACGGGCGTACGTACACAAACTCATTGCAAGTTTAGGCGTACTGGCCCGCCATCCACGAGAAAAATGAAGTTTGAACAAAAGTTTGATTCGTTATTATTTCTAATAAACACGCAAATACATATCTGTAATGGAGTATGTAGTCATCTCTGAAAAGGGCTTTTGATCTCAATCAGCATGGTTTCATAAAATAAATCCAGTTTGAATCCATCATTCCGGGATTTCTCCGTATGTATGTGCACATTGGTCGTCCGTTTCCGCCCATGGTTTCACGTTTAGTCGGGTGCCGTTACCATTACAGTATCCTGACGTTGTTTTCCATAGGCGTTGTGTATGGCTGTCAGTCTATAGGTTATTTATGTCTGTGGTTTCCCCTCTGGAAGTCCTCTGCTATCCTCATGTCAGTGAAATAATTGACGAGCACTGTTTTCTTTTTTCCTTTTTTTTTTTTTTTTGGGGGGGGGGGTTGGTTTCCGGCAGGCGACAATGTCGGCGACTTCACCGTCTCCGCCGTGAACGTGCGCAAGGCTCAGCGCAGCTGGACCAGCATCTACCTCCTCCTGCCCTCGGACAACTTCTGGGGCCCGGACGAGGTCCTCGTCCAGACGCCGGCCCGGAACTACACGACGGTGGACTACCGGGCCCTGATGCAGGACATCGACTACGAGATTGGCTGGGAGATGTACAAGGACGTCCGGGGACTGGTCCACGACCTGAAGGCACCAGGTTAGTGTGTGTGTGTGTGTGTGGGGGGGGGTGGAGGTTCTTGGCGTAAGGTTCTCTCTGTCTCTCTTTTTCTGTTCTTGTCTTTGTATTCTTTTCCTCTCTTCTCTCTCTGTCTCTCCCCCTCTCTTTCTGTCTCTCTTTTTCTCTTTATCTTTCTCCTCTCTTTCTCTTTCTCCATCTCCCTCTGTCTTTTTCTCTCTCACTTTCTTTTCTCTCAGTCTCCCTCTCCCTCTTTCTCCCTCTTTTCCCCCCTCTTCCTCTCTCTCTCTTTCTCCCCCTCTTTTACTTTCTGTTTCTCTTTCTCCTCTCTTTTTCTCTCTTATTCTCTCTGTTTGTCCCTGTCTGTCTCCCTCTCACTATCTCTCTCTCCATTCTTCTGTCTCTCTCTTTCTGTTTCTGTCTCTCTCCCTCTTTCTCTCCATTCTTCTGTCTCTCTTTCTCTCTCTCTCTCTTCCTCTCTCTCTCTTCATTTCTCTTTCTCTTTCTCTCTCTCTCTCTCTCTCTCTTCATCTCTCCCTCTTTCTCTCCATTATTCTGTCTCTCTCTCTCTCTCTCTCTCTCTCTCTCTCTCTCTCTCTCCTCTCTCTCTCTCTCTCTCTCTCTCTCTCTCTCTCTCTCTCTCTCTCTCTCTCTCTCTCTCTCTCTCTCTCTCTCTCTCTCTCTCTCTCTCTCTCTCTCTCTCTCTCTCTCTCTCTCTCTCTCTCTCTCTCTCTCTCTCTCTCTCTCCCTCTCTCTCTCTCTTCATCTCTCTCTTTCCTCTCTTTCTCTCAATTTTCCTCCCTTCTCTGTTGTCAGTTTATCTTGGCAATTCCCTCATAAGAATCAGGTCAGAGTCCAATTCAGCAACCATTCTCTTACCCCAGGCGTGCCTGTGTACGGCATCCACGGCCGGGACGTTAAGACCGAGCAGCATTACGTCTACGACGGATCCCACAGCTTTCCAGATGAGCAGCCAGCCATCACCTACGGACAGGGAGACGGAACTGTCAACATGAGGAGCCTGAAAGGCTACATGAAGTGAGTCCTGTGGAAGGCTGTCGGCTACAGTCGGGTCGATATCTGATCTTGATATCTTATCTTTTAGATTTCTAATCTCCATTCTGCTCTTTTTCCCTCTCTTAGATGGCAGAAGGAGCAGCCCTCTCCCGTCTCCGAGTTTGAGATCTCTGGCGGGGAGCACCTGGCCATTCTCCAGAATAGCACCCTGTTTAACTACATCATCAAGACAGTGCTTCACATACCCTGATGCCCTCCCTGCAATCACCTCCGCCCAATTGCGGGGCCAAGTGCTTCCCACATACTACTCCAAAGGCGGTGGACCCGGCAGATATTCTGACCAACAAATTCTCACCAGACAGTCAATTTCTCCCTTCGACATGCATTTTTAATTCCTTTGGTTTAGCACACGATAAGTGCGTAGGAGTGGATTTCAAGCAATTTTTTGTCGACTGGATTGGTGTGCGTTTTCTATTTGGCATTATTGATTCCTTACCGTCTTTTTCTCATCCGGACCCTAAACCCAACTCAAAGTTACTTTTAGTCGGGTTTTTGAACGGCTATCATCTTTTAAAAAAATTTCAGACAGTCCTCAGGATTGCCAATTCCAGTCTTGGTTCTCCTTTGGACTGCACCAATGGCAATGACACCGTCGATTGGCCATATCAGCGCCAAAGCACACAATTGACACGCAATGATATAATGATGCTGACTTTGAGTAGACACTGCAGAGAGACAATGATACAGAGATACAATCAGTTGAGAATGGACTTTCATGACGGCTTGCCTGACAGGCAGCTTGATCTGGACCTCACATGATAAGCATAATAGGAAGATACTACACAACAGATTGACAGACACACAAACTCTTGTACCCAAATTGTCTTCTCATGTATCTTTAAAATATGACTCTAAATTCAGTTCTCAGGGGACAACGAGGCTAAAAGCACCCATTTCCTGTGGAGAAAACATCCCCCAAACAAACAGTTCTTAAAGGCCAAATACAACATTGGGAAGATCGGAAAACATCAATGTCCACAGAATTCCTTCTAATTTACACAGTTTGTAGATGGTCATGATAGAATCCTCATGTTGAAATCTTACGGTCTGGGATGCTGTACCTTTCCAGAAATCTTCACTCAAACATCGACAAATAGTTTATTACTCACAGGTAAATTAAACCATTTCTTACACTACAGAACGGTGCGTAAAACATGATGTTTTTTTGCATTATTCTATTTTCTCAGATTACCATTTGAGCTGAAACCTTCGCAGTATTGCTTTTTTTAATGATTAATGGTTTAAAACACAAACTATGGCAATCTTTTGACCTTCACCAATGATGTATAGGGCCTTTAACCACTTTTGTTTGTAATCTTTAACCACTTATGTTTGTAATTTCCAGTGCACACAATCCCCTTTGCACACGTGCTCATATTTATTGTACATAAATTATAAAGAAATCTGAAGGCATTGTTGGAGTTTACAGAGATTCACAGACTGCAGATGTTTTCAGAATTCATGGGGCTGGGGTGGGGTTGGAACAAAGTAGGAGTAATCAGAAATCGATAAGCTCACCCCAGTACGCTCAGCTTGATAATCAATTCGTAAAGGAGTCATTTTAAAAAAGATTTGAGGAAAATTATCTGTATAGACCGATTGCACGACCAATGTTTACATGGCCGTGATGTGACTTACAGTGGGTATTGTTCCATCGCATTTGGTGCAGAACATGAGTGGAAACGAGCATTCACATTCTTCTCTGTATGGTTGCATTACTACTCTGTGCCAAAATGAGATGAAAAAATACCCACTGTAAGTCACTTGATGGCATGTAAACAGCGGTCGCATAATCGGTGTATTAAAGTAATACACACAATTTGCAAACTTACATAACATTAATGATCAATGTAAGAATCTCAAATTTCTTCAAAACAACAAAAGGAATGTAATATTATATATAATTTTACGATACCAAAGAGAATTTGAGTGGACCTGTACTTGAACCCCGAGACCTCTGGCTCTCTTCCTCCAGCACTCTTACCACCATAGCTTAGTGCCCTGTCACACTGATTCAGAAATAGTGGGAATCAAGTAGAACCAGCCCGAATACAGAATGTTCCAAATGGCATTCAAATACTTCGGGGATGTCAGACTTCCGGAAATTTCCGGATTTTCGGAAATGGTGTGATTTTTTTTTTTTTAATGTCAAACAGGTATCTCAAACTGCTCATTTTTATCTGTTAAAACCCTAAAAACTGAAGGGTGCCTGCAGCCCTGCCGTGAATGTCTCAGTCGCGTAAGCGCTCACTCACAGTCACATCTCTCGGTCGTGTAAGCACTCGCAGTTGCACAATTTATTGGCCTTCAGTGATTTTCAGGAAATGACTTTGTCCGTCACTTACATCCCTGATTCTTAAAATGCACTTTGAACCAGTGGCTCGTGCCCATTCCTGATGGCCTGTTACATCCCTGGGGCTGCTCAAATGCAGTTACAACACAGTAGGAGTGGTTAGAAAGCTGTTAGATTGCAGTCAGGATAATCGGACTGCACTTTGAATATCCTGGAATGTGCAAAGAATTTTCATTCCTGCGACATTTGGGCTCACTCTAAAGGACCTTTCCAAAACCCGGCTTAGACTCAGGCTCCGGCTCCGTCTCCAGTTCTCTCCTCCATTTCAAGTACAAGGCACGAAACCAGGAAGCTTTTGGCATCATTTTTGAATGTTTGACTGCGTTTTGAAAAAGGAATCCAAAGCTTCAACTTCAACAAAGAACTCCAACCTGTGTTTTCAGCTTTGGGATTATAGAGACGAAGCCGGAGCCGAAGCCTAAGCCGGGTTTTGGAAAAGGGCCATAGTGTGACTATGGGTTCAGATGGAATGGGGTGACCCTCCACCAGATAGTCAACTCTCTTGGTAGAGTTTGAAGTCACGTCAGTAGCAGATTCCGCATGTCAACCACTGTGCAGTCAACCGCTGCGTATCTCCATGGATCACACCTCACAGTTCCTGCGATTGCCTCACTGTCTGTGTTCAAACCCTGCAGCTGATTACTCGCTATACTCTTGGGCCAGTATGACACAGTATGTGCAGGCATCGGTGTACGCAGAACAACGCTTTATGGTCTTCTACGGAGGCCCCAAACAGACACACTTGGTCATAATTAAGCCAGTCTTTTTAAGCACACAAGTCTACCTCAGGCAGACTAATAATATTGTTTCAACGTTCCGAGTCAGTTTTTCCTTTCTTTGATGAAATTGTTGAGTTATGTTTGATTTTAGGTGACCCTTCACAGCCTCTGTAGTCCTAGATTTTAAAACTCAGTAAAATGCGTGCCATACACAGTATAGTTGGATGGAATGACCTTAATCCACCCAATCCCAGATTGCTACCCCCATCTCAAAAACTTCCATCCGTTTCTTTGATAAAGACCTGCAGTATTTATTTCTCATAGAAATTAGCCAATTCCATCGTGTACACCAAAGGGTTGGTTTTTGTCCACACATTACAATGTGGCCAAGCCATTCCACAAAAATATCCACGCACCAATCAGCTCTCACACTTAAAGACCTTATTATTTTAATGATTTTTTTTTCTTTCAAAATGGAGATCAAAGACCTTATTTCTCTCTCTCTCTCTTAGATTAGCGCCCTCTTGTGTTCCAGCAAATTCGGAAATTGGACCACTGTTGAGCTATTTGGCTAATAGCAACAATACTGATGCAGACATTGTTGCATTCAATATTAAGTAATGGTTGCTATGAGAACTACTGCACTCTTCCCAAGCAGTGAGTCCATCCCTAAGTTGTTATAATGCATGGGTTAGACTAAGGAGGTATGAGACGAGCTCGTCTGATACCTCCTTTGTTTGTCAGACTAACTGCCACGCTGCCAACAAAGGCAGGACGGGATGGGATTCGAACCCACCACTAACTAACTAACTCCCTGCTCTCTAGTGCCAAAGTTCTCCCAACCACCTGGCCACAAAGCTGGCCAAGGTTTTTTTTCTGGTTTAGAAGTTTGTAATAAACGGAAGCGTTTAGTGAAGTTGGTATGTACAATGCAAGTGAGTTCACACTCTAATTAGTGCCAGTCCTTGATTTGGGCGGCGAAAAAACCAAGAATCGGTTCCACTCATTCCATTTAGATTTTCCCCTGGCCCAGATCTTCACAGCACCAAGCCAAACTTGGCTATTATTAGTATTACTGCCAAAATTGCACGCCTTATGGCAACATTAGCAATCCTTTAAAGGCTCAATACTGTATAACATTGGGAAAACATATGAAAACATCAATGTCCACACTCCACAGATTTCCTTCTAATTTACAGTTTTACAGTAGATGGTCATGATAGAATCCTCATGTTGTAATCTTACAGTCTTGGATGCTGTACATTGCAAGAAATCTTTACTCAAACACTCAAATTTTTCATGTGATTCTCCTTTCTCCTTTTTTAAGTCTCAGATTATAGTTTGAGCTAAAAACGGTTGTTTTGGGGGTAATCTGAGGTAATCTTTCAACCTTTACCAATGTTGTATTGACCCTAAAATGGAATATAGTGTTGAGTGTAGTTTACATCTGAAACCTACCCATTTTGTGTTCTTTTTTTGTAATAATACAAACAAAATCATGAAATAAGTATTGATTTGGTTGTTGGCTAATATCGGAATGTTGCTTGGATTGCAATAGTCTTCTGTACATACTTAATTGCGAATGTCAGATTTGTGTGAATTTGTGAGTTTTTCCTATTTCACTAGAGGTGATCTGAGAGAGGTCAATGAAAATATTATAATAAAATAATAACAAGATGGAAGGGTGAATAGAGTGTATTGTGTACTTATTGCTTAAAGTTGCTTTCAGTAATATTGTATGATTATGTTGCAAACTGTGTACCGACTTTATGACCAAAATGATAATCTCAGAAATGTTAAGAGCCTGACGTTTTGATCCCAGCGGGCAGAATGAGGAGGGAAGGTCAACCACCATGCATGTTCACTGATGATCTTTCTGTTGTCTTTCTCTCGTGTTCACTCCCCCACTTTCCTCTTTAATCCTTCTCCCTCTAATCCACTTCCCAATCGCTGCCCTTCCCTTTGATCTCACCCTCATCTGTCTACCATCTTTGTTCCTTTGATCCCTTCCCTGCTGCATACCCTTTGGTTTGATCACCCTATTCTGTTGATCAGCTTCCCTCCTTTGATCCCTTCCCTACTGCCTACACTTCCATTTGATCTCTCCTTAGTTCTGTCTGCCAGCTTTCCTCATTTCATCCCTTCCCTTTGATCTCACTTGTCCGTTTACCAGCTTTCCTCCTTTGATCCCTTCCCTACTGCCTACCCTTCCATTTGTTCTCTCCCTAGTCTTTCTACCAGCTTTCCTGGTTTCATCCCTTCCCTTTGATCTCACTTGTCCGTTTACCAGCTTTCCTCCTTTGATCCCTTCCCTACTGCCTACCCTTCCATTTGATCTCTCCCTAGTCTTTCTACCAGCTTTCCTGGTTTCATCCCTTCCCTTTGATCTCACTTGTCCGTTTACCAGCTTTCCTCCTTTGATCCCTTCCCTACTGCCTACCCTTCCATTTGTTCTCTCTCTAGTCTTTCTGCCAGCTTTCCTCGTTTCATTCCTTCCCTTTGATCTCACTTGTCCGTTTACCAGCTTTCCTCCTTTGATCCCTTCCCTACTGCCTACCCTTCCATTTGTTCTCTCTCTAGTCTTTCTGCCAGCTTTCCTCGTTTCATTCCTTCCCTTTGATCTCACTTGTCCGTTTACCAGCTTTCCTCCTTTGATCTCTCCCTACTGCCTACCCTTCCATTTGATCTCTCCCTAGTCTTTCTGCCAGCTTTCCTCATTTCATCCCTTCCCTTTGATCTCACTTGTCCGTTTACCAGCTTTCCTCCTTTGATCCCCTACTTAATGCTTGCCCTTCCCTTTGATCTCACTTGTCCGTTTACCAGCTTTCCTCCTTTGATCCCTTACTTAATGTTTGCCCTTCCCTTTGATTTCACTTGTCTGTCTACCAGCTTTCCTCCTTTGATCCCTTCCCTACTGCCTGCCCTTCCCTTTGATCTTACCCTAGTCCGTCAACCAGCATTCCTCCTTTGATCCCTTCCCTGTTTCCGGGAAAAGCAGAGGGCAAAATATGGCGAGGAAGACCTTGGTTTCGAGATGGAAATAAGATCGTAGGACTGAGTTGCTCAGTTGCATCCCATCCGATAGCTGATAGGGAAGGTTGGCATGATCAGGTAATATGGCAAGGAAGACCTTGGTTTCGAGAAGGAAATAAGATCGTAGGACTGAGTTGCTCAGCTGCATCCCATCCGATAGCTGATAGGGAAGGTTGGCATGATCAGGTAATATGGCAAGGAAGACCTTGGTTTCGAGAAGGAAATAAGATCGTAGGACTGAGTTGCTCAGCTGCATCCCATCCGATAGCTGATAGGGAAGGTTGGCATGATTAGGTCCATGTGACAGTAGCACAGTGCGAGACATCTCGTCCAATAACATGAAAGGCACATTAACAGAGTCCCAATCCAATATACACGTATAAGCAAACAATCACAGACCAGTGAATAGGTTTTTCAATACATCAATTTAATAATGCACATACAACCCAAAAAGATGTCACTCTTAAAATAAACAAAAAAAACACAGTATAAATACAATCTCTGACAGATGGGAAATAGGGCTGATAAATCCCATGGGATTGAATGGGACCTTCTGCTTCAATTGAATGAATGATGTTGACCAAGCCAAAAGATGGGATTTTGCTACTGCCAGTAGTGACCAGAAAGCCTTGGAACCAGACTTTTCCCCCAATGTTATATTGTGAGGTGAACCACCCGACTACTCTGATGGGCCACCTCTGGTGCGGTATTTGTCTCCAAAACTCGCCACCTCAGAGTGGGGGGGGGGGGGTCAAACATTGGGCTAGAGAAATGAGCACAAAAAGCAGTTTGCAAAGTGATGCCTTAGTAATGATTCCGCCTGATCCAACGTGCACATACTACGGAACTTATCCAACCTGAGCCACATGTAACATTGGGCTACGTGCCTCATGTCTGCACGACTCCACAGTACCCCAAACTCATTTATTAACCTTATTATCAGTTGCCACCCCAGACTCTTGAAATTCCTGGGGGGGGGGGTGGGGAGACCCTGCTTGGGTCCGGTCTAGGTTCGAATCCCGTTGAAGTCAAAGACTAACGTAATGGACAGATTTCACACAGGCAACAAAAGAGGGGAAGAACACACAACATCAGCTTAAGGCCAGTTGAAGGGATTCCGGGGGATTCCAGGGGCCTTGGGAATTTGAAAGGATTTGATGGAATTTGAAGGAATTTGAGGGAATTTGAAGGAATTTGAGGGAATTTGAGGGAATTTGAGGGAATTTGTGGGATTACAAGGGATTCAAAAGGATTCAAATCCTGATCCAGTCAAATTTCCTTTGCTATCGAAATAATAAACAAGTTTCACACAGAGTGCAAACAAAAAGGGAGAACACAAGCTAGTTCAGGAGGGGGGGGGTTGGAAATGATCAGGGGGATGGGGTGGGAAATTGTCTAGCACTAGGACCGATGCTAAAATCACTGGACTTGGTCCATGGTCTAGCGGGATCTTTCGACGTCCGCCCCCCAGCCCCTGTGAGGGAGAGAGTGGGTGGTTTGTTTTTTCAGGAGGGTGGGTGGGAGGGGGGGGGTCTGGGTTGGTAGGACCAGCACGGCTACGCCTCGTCCATCTCCAGGTTGATGTTCTGGCCGAACTTGGCGTAGAGCTGGGCCTTCAGCTCCTCCAGGGTGGTGTTGATGGCGGCACAGTCCGACTCCAATCGGCCGATCTCCGCCTCCTTCTCCTCCTTGGCCTTCTCCATCAGCGTCTGGGCGTCGCTCACGCTCTTGCCGACAAACACCTCCCCGATCAGATAGGTGGAGCGGCGCCGGTCAAGGAAGAAAAAACCCAAAGCAGCAACAATGGAAAGCAAGGCGCGCTTCAATTCCAAAGAGGCAGTATCACAACCTTGATTTTAAAACAAAAAAATCGCGCCATGTCCTCTTGAGTTCGGAGTGCTGATAAGTGTTGCTATGTGCCGGGCCCTCCGAATCTGGCCACCACTATTGCCGACACAGTTTTGTTTTCCCCTTTGCACAGTTTCAACAGTTTTCTTTTCCCCCTCTTCTCACTAATCCTACTCCTAATCCTAATCCTACCCTACTCCAGGCTCTTCCCTTTGATCTCATCCTTTCTAGCTTTCCTCTTTGTCCTTTGCCATCTGTGTCCTATTCACTTTCTTCCCCCTTCCTTTTTATACATGTATCAGTTTTGTCCTTGTCACTCTGCCTTTGAGAAAGGTCCTGCTAGGATCGAAATGTCAGGCCCACTAAATTTTGAGGTTTTTAAAACAGTTTTTACTCAAATCACAATTTCATGGTACAATCCCAACTTGCACAGTGTCCACTATGTCAAATAAGACACTCAGACACTCACCTCAACCCCATGTACCCCAATACCTCGTGAGGAAACTCAGCACTTAAGGAACCCTATGACATTGGTCCTTGATGTGCTACAAAGGGTTAACAAAAGGTACTTGCCACTATACAATATTCAAATCTGCCACACGACTGCGACCAGCTCGGTGGTTAAGTGGTTAGGAAGTCTTCACTAGAAAGATGTCCGGGTTCCAATCCCGCCCGAGCTGCCTGAAATTTGTTCATCAGGCACCGGACAAAGCACTGAGCACTCAGTGCTTATCACGTCGACCAGGGCAAACCTTCCCTTTATGTGTAGAGCAAATAGATTCAGCGGTGGGTCACCCAAAGGATATGGTATCGTGGCGTCCTCATCGCCCAGCTCCAGCTCGTCCAAGGCATCCTGCATGTTCTGCACATCTTTCTGCAGAGAGTTTGGAATAGCAGCGAGGAAGAGAGAGAAAAAGATTAATGGACCTCACGCAAAGGAGTACCGAAACAGGTCAACTCGTACGCGAGACAACTCGTACGCAGCTTGGACAACTCGTACACCAACCGACTCGTACGCGAGACAACTCGTACGCCGACTGACTCGTACGCGAGACAATTCGTACGTCAACCTACTCGTATGCCAACCAACTTGTACACGCATTCTTCATCATAGTCCGCAATATTAGTATCAGGCGGGAAAAACGGGAAATAACTTGCCAAACAATACAAAAATAAATGCAACATTGATTTCCCGGTGTCTCGTTCATACTTAAATCAAAGAGCAACTCCAACGGTTTTAGAAAAAAAAGACAGATTTAGAAATTGGTCAACAACAAACCGAGGGATTTTGAGCGTCAATTTGCTCTACATTAAATAGGCTAAAATATCAAGTTCTTCAAGAGAAGGTGGCGAGGAATATGCCGCAAAAAGCCAAGCGCAAATCCGAAACGTAAATTCTTCAGAATAAAAAAAAAAAACTTTCAAGGTTTTCGGGAATAAATGGAAGGTAAATATTACATATAAGCTAAACAAATTTCACCAAGCATACGACTTAGTCGCCGTACGAGTCAGTCGGCGTACGAGTTGTCTCGCGTACGAGTCGGCTTGCGTACGAGTTGACCTGCGTACGAGTTGACCTGCGTACGAGTTGACCTGCGTACGAATTGGCTCGAGTACGAGTTGACCTGTATTCAGGAGTACAACGCTAGATGAGACTTGAAGGTTTGCACAAAGGGAAAACTATGTGGAAGGTTTGCGGTGACACCACATAGCACTTCTCTTTGGAGAACGAGTGTGGCTCTGACACCATGTTACACTTCTCTTTCGAGAAGGAGTGTGGCTCTGAAAAGTGCTTACGAGTCACGACACTCGACTAAAATTATCAAAACCTTAGCAGTACTTAAAAAATACGCAGTGGCTGTTGTTACGGCAGTCGTCCGTGTGGTTCCCTGACTTGATTGTATTTTGTCAGCATTGCAGGCTGGTTGAACCAGTCTATTAGCTGATAGTCTGGTTCCAAGAGCTAAACATCCTGACAAATACTGTGAAGTCAGGGAACCACACGGACGACTGCCGTAACAACAGCCACTGCGTAAAAATTAGGCTAACCTGTTTGGTTTGAATCTCCACTTGCAGTTCTCCAAGTTTATTGGTCTTCCTTGCAAAGATATTGATCTTCTGCTGGTCCTCAAGGGTCACTTGGACCGAGTCCAGGTCTGACGACTGCAAAATTGAGGAAAGTAAGACCCGGAATCGTCAAACTGTCTTTCCTACATCAGGGTAAATCTGTTTAGGCCTACTTGAAAAATGTTAGGCAGGGTATATTGAGTCTTATTGACCCAGCAACGGCATTCTTCCCGCAAATGCTATTCTACCGGTCGCTTAACCTGACTCTTGTGAAGTCTTGACTCTGAATGTCCAACTGCCTTTTACTAGTTACCGGTAATTTTAGTAGTTTTATCCTCCAGTTACCGGTTTTCGACGATATAAGGACTTTTCTTCAAGCTGATTCTCAGTCACTTTGTCCACACCACAGACTATTAGAATAATCATAGAGAAGGTTGATCAAGCCTGTCACTTCCGTAAGATTACCCGGTTTTGTTGACATCCGCGGCGCACCGCGCAGTAAGCATCATCACCTATTTTCGATGGTGGTGTTTAATAAGTGTGTCCCAGTGCAGCCAAACGCAAAATAAATTCTTAAAATAACTCAAAATGCTGTGTGGCACTGTAAAATTCTTCCCTGTATGTTTTTTGTGTTCATCTTTGGTTTTTTTTTTCGACACTGCTTCTAACACTTTCCTCAAATCATTCATAATTTATGCTTAAAATGTATTGGTCTGGTTGATGTCTTCTTCTGTGACGTTTAAAAAACTCCACAATCCTCTTTTCACTGCTTCTTCAGTTATGACCTTCCCAATGTCACTCAAGAGACACATTTCCTCCTTCTTGGTACTTTCTCTCGCTGCCCTTTTATTTTTTTCATTTTTTATAAAAGTCTATTGGGCCATGTTACTTTTTGTCTTTAAATAATAATATATATATATATATATAAAACAAATTATATAAGCGAGACGCCCTATAGGAGCCTCCATAGTTTTTACCCAGAACGGACTGCCTCAAGTTGCGTGATATATTTGTTTTCTACGGATGTTGGGGTTTATTTTGGTACACTCAGATTTCTTTTAGGTCCAACAATAAAGAAACCTGGAGCTTCGAAACAACTGCCAATTTTGTACCTAGGAAAATAGACCCCAAAAGAGCAAGTTTTTGAATCACACGAGTTTGGCCTACTGGAAGAGCCTTAACTTTCCAAATTCTCGGTGACGGACAAAGAGCAGGAAACCAACTGTAACTGTAACTATAGTATTGTAAGATACAAAGTCTGAGATCGTTATACGGAGTTGTTTTCATCGTTCGATGTGAGTTAGAAGGCTAAGCGCCGAAAACGTGTAACGTTGAAAACGGGGGTTCCCACGATACATCATGCCGGCTTTCTTGCCCGAAAGGTTATTCAGCCTTCAGTTCAGGAACGACCTCCTCAATACCTCTCAGGGAAGAGAGCCGGTAACACGTGATGACAATTGGCCAATTACTGAATTAGCGTAAGGGGCCGGGAAAATAGCGTTTGCGGGAAGAATGCCGGTGCCGGGTGAATATACCATGCCTTAATTGTTAGTTACCATCTGACTCATCACGTTACACGACTGACGACAGAGAATGATGATGATGCAGATCAGATTTATGTTGCTCTTTATCAGACACAAAACCAGTCTGGTGATTTTTCCCTTTACTTCCCCTGGAAAGAGAAAGCCTCCCCCAATATGCAGCATGTGAAATTGTCGAATCTAACCGAAAGCCTTCCTGAGAAAAACGCGATTTTAATGCACCTACCGAGGTGTTGTGCAGGGCAACGGGCGCGGCCATCTTGCTCGATTGTGGGGTCTGGTGGCAACAGAGGGCGCCATATCAACACACCGGGAGACAAGAATTTCCTTCTTGTATTTTTTTGCAGACGGAATTGCCTTCCGCTTGCTGTTTCCTTGTCCGACCAAAGCGAATGTTTTCCTAGAAGATATGGATTTTTTAGGCCTGCTTTCCGTTTGTTTATATGGTAATGTATATTTTCCCCCTTTTTCTGCTCGTAATGATTAAAAAATCGTAACATGCAGGTTTTTTTCTGGACACTCATGACTCTTTCTTTACAGTTTTGCACTGCCGTTCACTGCTGTGGGTCTTTGGTTGGCACATAATTCACGTGCTTCTGCAAAGGCCCGAGTGTATCGCTAGAAATGGGTAGTTTTACGACTGGAACGTCAGTAAATTTTGAAGAGAATACATTATTTGTACTAAAGCGATATATAGTTTCCCTAACCACATGGCTAGATATTTCAGGTTGCTCGGCCAGCACAGTGACAGTGCCAGTGCCAGTGCAGTGCCAGTGGGTTGAGTTTATGTGAAGACCTTTTCTTTGTTGACAATATAGCCGTATTCAATTCCCTTAATTAAGACTAAGAGGAAATATATACTCATGATTTGTAAATGTTGACTTACATACAATACCAGTAAATGGGAGTATCTAATATAGTAATAATGATATTACTTTGTTTGATCATAACCAATCTATCCATGTTCCATTTGATTTCACGTCAACTTGGTCCGTAACCAACTCGATCCGGGATCCACATTTTTTGGTGCACATTTTCCCATAGGGACTGAGTTGGTCATGGACCGAGTTGGTCTCGTACCGAGTTGACTGGGACCGAGTTGACTGGGACCGAATTGACTGACATCCATCCATTTGACCTCATGCCCCCATGTGTAACCTGATGACTAGCTCACCAAAGTGCAGTACCTAGATCCAACTTACCCCCAGAACTGTGGGGTTCTACGTTGTCCGCTGCTCTCCCGACTGGAACCCCACAGTTAGCTACCACTATGCTTTTTTCCCATAGGCTTAACTGTGTAACGTTCACTAGTACTGTGGCATAGGGATCAGCAGGCTCAGCATAACTCATAAAATACTGACACTTCATTTGGCCCAAGATTTCTAGCAAATGTGGTTTACATACCACGCACCTGTGTGCAACTGTCCATATGGCAAAAATGTAGTACAGTATAGCGGCTAGCTGTGGAGACAAACAGGGGACCAGACTGCCAGTTGCGGCACTGCCGTTTGAATCTTGCGACCGAACTGGGGGGTTTTTGCCCATTTTGGGGGAAACCGATACATTTTCCCCACATGGACAGTTGCACACAGGTGCTCGGTATGTAAACCACATTTGCTAGAAATCTTGGGCCAAATTAAGTGCTTATGAGTTATGCTGAATCTGCTGAGCCCTATGCCACAGTACTAGTGAACGTTACACAGAAGCCTATGGGGAAAAAAAAGCATGGTTTTCTGTGGGGTTCCGGGTCCGGTTGGGAGATCAGCGGACGACGTAGAACCCCACAGTTCTGGGGGTAGATCTAACTGTCGTCTAACTGAGGACTTCACCATACTCACTCCCATCCAGCTCGACCCCTGAACGACGTGCCCCCCCCCCCCCTCCCCCACAAACAGATGAATGTTCACACCCTAAACCGGCCCGCTCTTCACCCGATCCTTCCAGGGCTGGTTTTTCCAGCTAACCCATCACCAAGTCCCTACTAACTACTAAAGCTAAGGCCACCGCCAAGTAACCACACCTCTGGGCCCACTGTCGTCAAGCTGCTTATTAAAGCGTGAACAATGTCCCAAGCAAGAAATGTCTTCCCTGGTTGATACGAGATCGCCAACCGTATTACACTCGATGCTTGTTGTACCGGTACTTGATATGTTGTTCCAAAATTGGTTGCTTCTCATGAAATACGAATGGAAATTTGGCTGGCAACCTGATGCTATTGATGAAGGTTTTTTACTTTTCAGCAAATTCTAATGCCTAAGCCGCTCAATGAAATTTAGGCATCCCGTACTCACTGAGGCCTCACAAGAAATGGTTACAAGACATTCAACCAAATCAATTCTAATGTCAGAAATTAAGAGGGCCTGACATTTTTGCGGTCCTTGCAGGACCTTTCTCAAAGGCAGAAATGATTATTTGCATTTTTGGCCAAATCAATTCGAAATGAATTCACCTCTAACCAACTCCACCCTTACGGGAAGAACTCACCGCTTCACCAACTCACCTTAACTGAGTCATCCCCAACCTACTAACCCTCAATCAGTTCACCATTAACTAATCCCCGTCACTGGACCAAGATATTTAACCGTCCATTTTATTCCTTTTTTTGTTTTTTGTTTCCCGCATTGCAGGTTTATTAGCCCTAGCCACAGTAGGAGCCCACGTCATTGAGTTAGACGAAAGGTGAGTTGTCCTTGGCCATTAGCCGGTGGTTTCTTACATTCCTGCTTTTCCAAATTATACCCGCATCAGGGCTGGAAATATCCACTTAGACCGTGGACTGAGTCTAGTGATTTCAGCGTCGGTCTAGTGCCGAGTGTGACTGCACTGGACCGGCTGTCTAGTATGTTTTTTCTTGCACCATGAAGAAAATGTCACTCAATTGTACTGTAACTTTGACTTTGACCTAGGTTCAGGTGAATCAGGTCTACTAAGAAGAGACTTCAATTACTAGACCTGTTGTCTATCAATTTTCTTTCTCTGAAATTTGAGCCCTGCTGCATGTGGATCAGAATCCAGACTGTCAGCAGCATTTGAAGTTTCTGAAGTAATTGGCCATATAAGTATATTAAAATTATAAACCTTCTTGTTGGTCACTAGGCAATAATGAGTGATCACTGATATTTTAGTCAGTGGCATCCGCCCAAATCCCCAACACCTTTGAACTGAAAATGATAATTCAATGAGGGTTTGCCTTACTCAGCGTAATAGCCACTGAATAGCTAGTGCTTTGCAGGATGCCTGATAAAACATTTGTATGCCCAGTGCGTTGCCCGAATGCCTGGTGGTTTGGGTCAGTGAGAATGTAATTCAACGAGGGACTGTCCTACCAAATGACAACTAGCAAAAGTTTGCCATACTTAGCTGCTTGACCCGATTGCTTATTTGAAGAAATACAGGCAGCTCTGCCACCCGAGTACTTTTTTTATTCAAGCAGACAATCGGGCAAACAACCAAGCATGCAGTGCTGCTAATTGTACAGTTAGTAAGCCAAACCTCAATCAATTGAGTCCAGTCAGCTACCCCCCCCCCAAGAAAGTTGAGGAACAAAATTTACTTAAAAGGGGAATGAAACCCAGAGAAAAATGTTGGCTTATCTGATTGGGTGTGTGATTGGGTGTTGCTACTCACTTACGATGTGCTACTCACTTATGAGTTTCATAAAGAAGGAAAAATCATGGAATTCGGTGGTCGAATTCGCGTTCTTGCAAACCGCCATCTTTTCGAATGGCCCGCCAGTCACTGCGGGGTGTATGACATCATAACGGAAAGCTCCCGCATGGGCCCGGACGGATGTACCCCTACCTACTACATGTATATATACTGCATGCAGTTATACACTCGTGAGCTGAACGATGCTGTACTGCCAGGCTTTTGGATGTCAAACAGGTCTCTTGTCCTTGTCGGGAACTGCATGGAAAGATTTCCCCAGCTTTTTCCCGCTGGCATTTTGACATCCAAAAGCCTGGCAGTACACGATTCCACGATTTTTCTCTCTTTATGAAACTCGTAGGTGAGTAGCACATAGGTAATTGTAGGTTGTTTTTAACACCCAATCAGATAAGCCAACATTTTTCTCTGGGTTTCATTCCTCTTTAAGATTGGTTACCACTTATGTCCAAAGTTGTAGAGGGCTAGACATTTCTAGTAATAGGACCTTTCTCAGTGTATTAAATATTTTGTCCTCTTACAAAATCCCCCACCACCGGCAATTTGGGGTTTTGTCTTGGCTGCGTTTGTCATCAGACAAGCAGTGATGAAATTAACCAGCTGGCACTTTTGTTTTCATTAGTGCCCGCATGCCTGACATTATAAACGGAGCTGACATTTGAAATTGTGCGGGCACTGGGGAGTTGCTTAAGTTCCTCGGATGTGTGCACTGTATAAACGTGGGTGCCTACAGTAAGCGTCTCCCGCAGACAGGCACTGTGTACACTGAGACGTGCCGTCAGCAGTTGGCAGTAGTCAGACATTGGAAGAGCCGCTGAATACTAGTCTCCGGATTCTTTGTTCTGACTCCACATCATACAGACGGCTTGTTACCAGGGGAGGCAATTTCATGCGACACACACACACGCACATCTTTAGTCAGTCTCATAGTGCCCTTCATACTGTATTCTCTTTCTTTCACAGGGATGTAAGAATGCTGGAAATTTCCGGATTTCCGGAAATGGCGGGATTTTTTTTAAGATTTCTGGAAATGTCGTGATTGATTTTATTTTATTTTTTATTTTTTTATTTTTTTATTTATTATTATTTTTTTTAAATTGATGTCACACTGGTATCTCAATTTCTCAAACTGCTCAATTGTATCTGTTACAACCCTAAAAAAATGAAGGGTGCCTGCATCCCTGCGGTGAATCTCGCAATCGCAATCTCATCTGATCAATCACATCTCAAAGGACTTCGTTGGTCACTTACTGTACATCCCTGTTTTCAGCACGTAGAAATTTGGGTGTTTTGTTTTTTAAGATAGGATTACACCATTTGCGAAGGTTGAATATTTGCATCCATACTTTGTCCATCCCAGCATATGCCCGGTACATTAGATATGAAAAAACAGTGGAAACTGAATTTATAATTATGCTACAGTAACTTCTTTTTCAGATATAGACATGATAGAGGGCAGTATTTCTAAAAAGGGCACCTTCTTCCAACAAAATCCATACAAAATTCATCTTTTTTTGAAAATGAAAGCTTTCTGTGTCCTTCAAAAATGTTCACTGAATTTCTGATACTTTTAGTTACTAGCTTTCTGATGAGTAAGTAATTTTTTATAATTTGGAATGTTCAGAAATTGGGCTCCACATAAAATCATCTATTATCATTTTTATTTTTTATTGTTATTAGCTTTTCCGCTGCGAAGCGGAAAAGCTATTGTTGTTGTTCTGATTTCTTTTTGTCTTCTTCTTTTTCTTGTCGGAAAAATGCCATAGACAAAGCACAGGGTTTTTTCAGAAGGCACTTTTACCATTAAACAAATTTTGATTTTTGTCAAACTTTGTAAATGCATAAAACCCTTGCTGAAATTTTGCACCGTAGTCTTGAAAACGTCATGACATCACCATGTATCACGTGACAGCGCTTTAAAAGGGCAAATTTCAAATTCCATTATATAGGCAAAAGTACAAGTTCGTTTGGTTTCAATTTTGCACTATATCTAAGTTGGGAAAAGGTGTATCCAAAAATTGCCCTCATTTGATTGTGACATCAACTCATGAATATTAATGAGGTCATAAACTTTTAAGATTTTAACATTCAATTGAGTATATTTGGCCAACGGAGCAAATTTTTTTTTTTTTAATATAGTTTAGAATCACCCACCAGGGCCAAAATGTCATGACGCAATCGTGACGTCATCAAAATGCGTGTTTTTAAAACACATATTTGCCAAAGGTCAATCTTCTCGAAATTTGGTGGGCATTTAGCTATTGGGCGAGACATTCTAAATCCTGAGTTGGAAGCAATTGACCATTGTTCAGAATTATTATGATTTTTTGAAAAATATAATGAAGTCCCATATACTTTGTGCACAAAATATGCACATGCGTTTTGGTGTAGGAATGGAGGATACGGGTTCGAACCCCGTTGATGTCAATTTTCTTTTTTTCAATTTTTTTTTAAGAGAACCAGAAGTGGAAAAGCGTTATGTTCTGTTTGCCAACAGACATAAATCTCTAGTTATTATTTATTATCACCATGGATAGACTCACAATACAAAGAAAGGTGTCATTTTCAATTGTGGTAGATTCACCTCGGATCAAGTGCTATCTTGAACTAGTGCATCCACAATATGCCAAACTCCCTCAGACCCTCACTGAGCAAATCATCGGTTGCAAACTCAGACTCCAAATCAGACCTCGAAATTCTGTGTGCTGCACAGTAGTACACAGTGCTGGTATGCCAGAGGGCTTTAAAAATGAATTTGTGCATGATGTACATGTACACTGCATGGGTAGTGCAAAACGACTGCAGAAAAACATGAACACTTCTTTTTGTCCTTTCTACCAGAAAATTATAATCTTTCTTTCAAACAGACTATCTATATTTGGAAGAGCTCTGAGGGGGAGTGGCACTGATAATTGATGAAATTTCGTCAAATTC
The DNA here is from genome assembly GCA_949987565.1 of Luidia sarsii. Classification (NCBI taxonomy): domain Eukaryota; kingdom Metazoa; phylum Echinodermata; class Asteroidea; order Paxillosida; family Luidiidae; genus Luidia; species Luidia sarsii. Next base: position 13,137,208 of record OX465110.1, read on the forward strand.
TGTGGGGTTTTTTTGTATGATGTTGACAGAAAAAGCACACTCTGTGATTTTGTTTGCTATTCATGATGACCATTTATTAAAGGGGAAACTAAATTGGATGTTTGATTGATTTTGACTTGACGGAAACAATGGGAACAGGGACAGATTGACCAGCACATGAAGCATGCAGTGTGCGCGGTGTGTGGTGTGGTAACAAAAAACCTACATATCTATGGGGGATTGGTCACAGCATAGACTGGCACACTGGGCCTCTTACTATCCTGAGAAGGATTTCAGAGCCGCAACCAAATTCTAAAGAGCTTTTTCAATCTTACTAAGAGCAGAAATTAGCATAATTCAGCACATTATAATAAGAAGAAGAATTACTGGGTACATGTGAATATATATTTATGTAGATCTGCATTTGTGTGGCGTTTAATACATGTATGACTTGTATGTTCAATACATCCATAATTTGCTTTACATTTTAAAACAGAATTACCAAATTTGAAATGTTTTGATTACAAATCAATTGACAGATATCACTAAGGAATACACATTAATGTACAGAAATGTTACAAACTGCTTACTGACTGTTAGAAATGATCCAAGTTATCTAAGAAAAAGTAAAGAGGTGGCATTTCAAATTTTCGATCCTAGCAGGACCTTTCACTTGAAGACGGGCAAAATTAGATTTAGAATGAAAAATGTTGCTTAATTTCCAAGAGCCATTCATCAAAAATGCATCTTTTCTGCTGCGAAGATGGACTCACAAGGCCCAATTTCACAGAGCAACATTTTTGAAAGCCTGACCTGATCTGGCAATGCATGTGAGATCAGGGCCCAGTTTCACAGAGCCGCTTAAAGGCCCAATAAACATTGGGAAGATCAGAAAACATTGATGTCCACAGATTTCCTTCTAATTTACACAGTTTGTAGATGGTGATTTATAATCATCATACATGTTGAAATAGCACGGTCTGGGATACTGTATTTCTCGAGAAATCTTCACTCAAAGACCGACAAATAGTTTTATTACTCGCGAGTAATAAACTATTTCTTATACTACGGACAGGTGTGAAAACTGTGACGTTTTTTTTTACCTTTTTCTACTTTCTCAGGTTACCATTTGAGCTAAAACCTTTGGAGGATTTCTTTTTTGGAATGTTTAATGGTTTAACACACAAACTGTGGCAATCTTTTGACCTTTACCAATGTTGTATAGGGCCTTTAAAGGGGAAAATCTGCTAAGCATGGACATTCTTCCTTGGTTAATAACAAGAATGCTAACTATATTTCATCTGGTACTTATTGCACTCGACTTGCATTCAAGTATTGGGTGCTTCGCTTAGGATGTGAGTGGAACTTTGGCTGGAAACCTGGTTTTATTGGGCAAGGCTTGTCATGCTTTTAAAAGGAAATTTTGGTGGGTCTACGAAATTGGCCCCAGTCCATAAAAATGCCGAAGGCATGTATACCGAAACTCATTGACTTGTCAAATTGTCAGTGTGGTCCCCTCAGGCATTCAACATTTCCCATGGTGCATGGTAGCCCTGCTGTACACATATGTGTATGTGTGCAGGCTCACAACTGCACTGAGTCTGTTGGTGCGCAATCCCTTCGCACTCATTATCGTTAATTAGAGATCACCGTTCAGCATATGCCATATCGGTGGTACTATGAATGAAGGAATTTCACAGGGACATCTCCACCCCCCCCCCCCCCCCCCCCCCGCATGAATTTCTGCAATGGCCAGGGGGGGGGGTTCTCACCATGGCAACAGAGCACGTCCAAGAATAGCTGCAAGTTTCACCAAGCCGCATGTGCTAACTTAATTTAGTTTTGTTATGCTTTTGCCACTGGTCAGGGGACCAGTTTATCATGTTGCCGCTTAAGCATCCAAATATTCTCAAGCGCCAACTTATCTTAAAGGAAATTAAGAATACATGTACTTCCGCTAAAAAAGAGGAATCACAGAGCAAACTACATAGAAATACGTGTGTTTTTCCATGCCACAAACCGGAATCTGTTGTTAAAAGTTTGTAAAAAATGATAAATTTTTACAAAAAAAAGAGGAATGTTACCTCCAGCTATGGTGGAGAATTGTGCGGAACAAAATCTGGTTACCAGCCAAAGGTCCACATGGGTTTTTGCACAAAAATTTTTGAACACGAGTAGCATCACGTGAAATTTGGTTGCCAACCGTCTTAAAACCCCTACACAACATTGATCGAGGTCAAAGGATAGCATCCATACGTTGTCTGATCCAACATACATGTATGCATGAAATAGCACACCTGTGAAAATTTCAGCTCAATCCGCCAACCGAGTCTCGAGAAAACATGAAAACCGCTTAATTTGTTTCGCGAAAATGCAGCATTCAATGCCGTATTGTTCCGAAAAATAGTTTAGATCTAGGTGAGACGTAAACTATTTCTTTACTATTTTCTCCAAAAATACAGCATTTTAGGCAGAAATATTTCAGTGAGAGGTTTCCATTATCCATCTTCAAACTGTATTTTCATGTAAATCTGTGAACATTTCTGTTTTTTGATCTTACCAATGTTGTGTAGGGGCGTTAATCAGGGAAGGATTGATCATACTTTTTTCCTGCCGAAGTGTCTCCCTGTGATTGGGACCCAGGCACCAGCCAGTAAACTCTCTCTGCTTACCGGTTTATTGTTCACCCTATCAAAATATGCTTAGTGATTTGTCTCAGTGGGCGAGTTTACACTGGTTGCCAGGTTGGAAAGGTATTGCGGTATGGTGGTACTGGTACTCGGTTCAGAAGGCCCTCGCTTGCCTCTTTTCTGCTTAGCGGCATCAGGCGAGTCCTCCTCAACTCCTCGCTGCATGCATGCATGACTTGTGAACGCTGACTGCCGCGTCTTTAAATACGGCATTCCTCTCATTCTTTTCTCTTCCCTCCCCCTTCCTCTCCCCCCTCCCTCCTGGCAGGTTTCTGCAGGCCAAGGATGAAGGCCACTGGTTAGTTGAGGTATGTATACATGTATGTAAAAGAACACGGCACCGTCAATTGAGACATTTTCTCCAGGTCAGCCCCTGCATTACTGCCATTGCTTGCATCGGGCGCAATTTTCCCATTTGATTAGCACTGTAGCTTGTACTCTCTGCATCCGAGGTTTTTTTTTCCTAGGTGAGATGGGGGCCAAGGCAAATGACAGCTTTTGTCACCAATTGGGGTTGAACTGTGAAAGATGGCTGTGATGTACAGTACAGCCCCCTCTGGCTGCGTGGCATTTATTGATTCATCAGAGTGAAGGTCATTTTTTTGTTGCCCCCAACGTGATTAGAGAAAAAATGTGAAAGTGATATGTGTATCATTGCACATGATTTGTGTGGTTCATCGGTAGAGCTGATTCTGTTCAGCTGCGTAACCTGCTCACAAACAGAAATTGAAAAGGGCACAAAACCATGGCTGTCTGTTTGTCGGTCTGACCATCTGTCTGGCTGCCTGTCTCCCTGTTTCTCTCTCTCTGTCTCTCTCTCTCTGTCTCTTTCTCTCTCTCTCTCTCTCTCTCTCTCTCTCTCTCTCTCTCTCTCTCTCTCTCTCTCTCTCTCTCTGCCCCTTCTGAAAAGCAGAATCGATGGAAACTATAATCTAGATGTCATATCTCTTGAAAAAATTAACAGAATGCAGGCAATTCAACAGGGTTGTCCTGGTCATTTTCATTTTCTTTTAGTGATCACCTGCTCTTGTCCATTCCTTTAAATTGTCCTTCTCCACCACCCCCCCCCCCCTCTGAAAATGTCAGCAGAATCGATGCATACTACATTATATTGAATCTAGAATGCCATACAGTAGTCCTTCACAAACAATTTGACAATGCTTGAAAGTCAACAGGGTTGTCTTGGTCATTTGTATTTCCTTTAATAGCAATTTCCAGCTGTTGTCCATTCCTTTCCAATGCTTTTCTTTCGCTTAAAATTGTGTTTGCCACCTTCCTTTTCCCTCTACTCTCCAAGGTTACCAACCACGAAATGGATGAAATGCTGTTGTTTCGTCCTCATTTTCATTCATTCAGATTTTATGATGAAAGAAAAGATAGGACGTGTGCATCTGTTTTTAATTTGTTTCGCTTCTGTTCTTTGCATTTTCCCATGCCGTGCATCGACGTGTGCGCGGGGGCTTGTAGTTCTACGCACCATGGTGTGGCCACTGTCAGAAGCTCCTGCCTGTCTGGGCAGACGTCGGCACTAGGATGACCAAGAGCAACCCCAGCATTAGAGTGGGCAAACTGGACGGCACCAGGTTCTCCAGTAGGTGCCCTGTCTGTCTAGCTGTCCGTCTGTCTGTCTGTCCGTCTGTCTGTCTCTCTCTCTGTGTCTTTTTTTCAAGTCAAACAAACAAAGGAAAAACTGACTGGGAACTTTTTGTAATAAATTTAAAAATTAGCAAAGAACTTGAACCCGCGACCTCTGGATTAACGTACAAGCGCTCATCCATCTGAGCTATCCAGCCCTTAGATGGTGGCCTTCCCTAATTATCAACTAGTCTTTGCCAGGGTGGGGGCGCCAGTCAGAAGCAATTCAACCATTAACTGCCGTATATCTCCAGGGATCACACCCCTGCTTTCATTCAGATGCAAACAACTAATTGTTGTAAGTTGGTAAAGCACTGGTGCGTTAATCCAGAGGGCTCGGGGTTCAAGTCCCGGTCCAGTTAAAGTTTTTTTTTTGTCTGGCTGGCTGACTGGCTAGCTCTCTGTCTCTCAGTTTGTCTCATGTGGGCCACTCCCACTGTGCAAATAATCGCGTTTTGAATCGCTATTAAAAAACTGCGACCCCCAAAAATTGCGAGCCAATTGTGGTTAGCATATGTGGTCAATTGGTGTGTGTGTCCTTGGGGTGTCCCATGCTGGGAGACATTTAACACGTATAAACAAGCACAGCACTTGATGTCAGTCAGAGTGTGAGTAATGCAATGTGGATTTAAAAAAAAAGATACAATTTCTATGAAGGGCTCCCAAAAAACCCAGTGATCATTTAGAAAAGTGGCAGCAAAAGTGGAGTTCAATTCGTGATGCAAATGCCATTGATAATCTCATTGTTTGTGTCCAAACACACCAAATAAGGGAAGTTTGAATCACGATCCAAACTATTATCATGTTTTGGTTGGACTGTGGGAAAACCCATAGGTCTTATTTGCTGGCTTGCTGTCTGTCCATCTGGCTGTCATGTCGTGCCGTCATTCTCTGTCCGTAGTTTTCTGCAGCAGATCTGTAAACATGGTCAGCAATGCATGTCTACCATTCTGTCAAGCTCTCTCTCTCTCTCTCTCTCTCTCTCTATCTGCAGGCATCATGGACCACTTTGAAGTCAGGGGCTTCCCGTCGATCAAATAGTGAGTGAAAATAAATAAGACTTAAGGCTTTGCATGGTGGGTGAATCAGTATAGGAAGGTTTGCGGTGACTCCATGTATAAGGTCTCTTAAAGAAGAGGTGTGGTTCTGAAAAGAACCTGAGTGATAACTCATCAGGAGAATGCCTTGGACTCGGTGGTGGATCAGCTTATATGCCTGTGGTCGCTGAGGTGGGAAGGTGGGAAAGAAAATACCAGTGAGCACCCATACGTCCCCCCCCTACCAGGCCCCCCTAGGATTATCCTCCCCAGAGGATTATCTTTCCTGCCTTCCCACCTCAGCGATCTAGGCCCCTAAGGATTATCCTCCCCAGACTACAACTACAACTATGTCAGCTACAACTACAACCATGACAACTGTTTGTTAAAGTGGGTGATTCAGTATCGTTTCACAGGATTACACTGTTTTCAATTGGAGAAGTTGGCTTCTCGGCCTTTCTCAGAGGCAGATATTAATGAGCACGAATGTTGATGAGCACAAAATAGGCTCACATTGTCCACGTTTGCTTTTCTCGCCCCGCAGCATAAGCAAAGACAAGGCTCTCACCCACCGCGGCGGCAGGACAACTCAGGACATCATGGAGTTTGCCATCCGCGCTCATGGGTAAGCGGAAAGACACGTCGCCACGCAAATTGCAAGATTAGAGATTTGTATGCACAAAAGTTCATATATAGTTACCCTGTCAAAAACAAGTTGATTTTTATGTAAAAAACAAACCAACTAAGGGCTGGATAGCTCAGATGGTGAGAGCGCTGGCACACAAGATGAGAGGTCCCAGTCCAGTTGAAGTCCCAGTTCAGTCAAAGTTTTTTTGGCAATTTTTCATTTGATTTCAAAATAAAGTATAAGTACAGGCTGTACAAAAATTGGGGCAAGCTGCGTACTAACTAGAATGGCTGAAATGCCAAAATCTGTCAAAAATTTAGACGTTCCCAACGTTTGGATCCGAGGCAGACAGATTTCTCAGCAGGATCTTTTGAGCAAGTCATTAAAAAAAAAAACCTGCTCAGTATTAGACGTTCCTCCCAAGCGTAAAATCAAGATTGCCAACCGTATCACGTGCCATGCTCATTTATGTGTGACTGGTGTAATAGGGATTGCTTGAGCACAAAAGTACGAGTGGACCTTTCTGCCGGCAACATGGGTCCCATTTCATACAGCTGCCAAAGTGCAAATTTAAAAAATGTAGTTGAACACGAGAATCTCCTGCTGGTCATACTTCATTCAATGCCCTTTTTTGCATCAGACTTTGTTTTTCGAACACTGGGAGCTCAGCAGAGGGCCTGAGAGGAACTTGATGGCTGGCAACTTGATTTGATTGAGTATGGTTTTTTTATGCTTAGGCTAATGTATGGTGCTTGAGCCACTCTGTGAAATTGGGCCCTGACATTTATTTATGCAAAGCGGTTCATTCTTAAGCAAAACTCTGTTGGCGTCTTTAGCAGCGCCATGGCTTGAAGCTCCTGAGCAAGGGTTAAGGTCTGCCCTGCATGGGTACTGCACTGCACGGAGGCCACAGGCCCACTCTTCATGTCCAAGTCTTGACATCTCGGTGCCCCCTCCTCTTACCCTCTCCCACCCGATCCTTCCAGCCCGGCAGTGCGCAAGCAAGCCAAGGCCATTGAGCACAAGCAAGCCCTCAAGGACCACAAGGTCTTCTTCCTCCTGGTCACTGACGAGGGACAGGAGCAGGAATCCGATTTAGCGGTGAGTCTTTCTCTCCCTCTCTCCCTCTCCATCTCCCTCTCCCTCTCCCTCTCCTTCTGCCTCTGCCTCTCCTTCTCCCTCCCCCTCCCCCTCCCTCTCCCTCTGCCTCTCCCTCTCCCTCTCCCTCTCCCTCTCCCTCTGCCTCTGCCTCTGCCTCTGCCTCTGCCTCTGCCTCTCCTTCTCCTTCTGCCTCTCCCTGTCCCTCTCCCTTTCCCTCTCCCTCTCCCTCTCCCTCTCCCTCTCCCTCTCCCTCTCCCTCTCCCTCTCCCTCTCCCTCTCCCTCTCCCTCTCCCTCTCCCTCTCCCTCTCCCTCTCCCTCTCCCTCTCCTTCTCCTTCTCCTTCTGCCTCTCCCTCTGCCTCTGCCTCTCCCTCTCCCTCTCCCTCTCCCTCTCCCTCTCCCTCTCCTTCTCCTTCTCCTTCTGCCTCTCCCTCTGCCTCTGCCTCTCCCTCTCCCTCTCCCTCTCCCTCTCCCTATTGCCCAATCGCCTGCTGACAAAATGACAGGCCGAATGGGCAGGATTTGAACCTGCGACCTTGTATTACAGACGTCTTAACCACTGGACCTCCATGCTAGTCGAGGGTATATCACTCGTGTGGCAGATTTGAAACTGTGTAGCGGTAGGCACCGTGTTACATTCGAGATATAATGTGATTTCTCACACTATATCTATGACCCCCTGTTCCAATCCCAACATCATATGAGTGGAAGTTACACCAGAATACCATACCAATTCTGATGCCCTGAATACAAATGCTACCCTCTGCCTGACACGAGTGCTCTATACGCTGCACTGCACACTTCTGAGGATACAGGGACTTCACCTCAAGCAGTCTCCATCAAGGTGATGTTTGGGTTTTGTTGCCGTCCCCCTACCAATGCAGAAAGTCTTCAGCACGGTGGCTGAGAGTAAGATCCTGGAGAGCTACTTCTACCAGGGCCCCAATAAGGTCCTGCCATCCGGCTCTAGGCTGGAGGCCGAGGCACTGCCAAGTCTGATGGTCTTCAAAGACAAGAAGCACTTCACGTTTCCAGGTAGGTCTGAAATGATTAGCTTTTAAGAGTGGCATGGCTTGGAGGTCAGATGTCGGGGTTCGCTGTTGGTTTGAGGTCGTCATTGGCTGTGGTTTGAGTTAAAGGGTGGCTCGGGGGGGGGGGGGGGGGTTAGTTCGAAGTCACTGTGGTTAGCCTGAGCTGAGGCCGAGGTGAGCTACAAGCGATGTCAGAGTTAGCCTCATCAGAGGTCAAAGTTAGCCTCTTCAGAGGTCAAAGTAACCCTCTTCAGAGGTCAGAGTTGGCCTCTTCAAAGGTCATAGTTAGCCTCTTCAAAGGTCAAAGTTAGCCTCTTCAGAGTTCAGGGTTAGCCTCTTCAGAGGTCAGAGGTAGCCTCTTCAGAGGTCAATGTTAGCCTCTTCAAAGGTCAAAGTTAGCCTCTTTAGAGGTCAGAGTTAGCCTCTTCAGAGGTCAGAGGTAGCCTCTTCAGAGGTCAATGTTACCCTCTTCAAAGGTCAAAGTTAGCCTCTTTAGAGGTCAGAGTTAGCCTCTTCAGAGGTCAGAGTTAACCTCTTCAGAGGTCAGAGTTAACCTCTTCAGAGGTCAGAGTTAACCTCTTCAGAGGTCAGAGTTACCCTCTTCAGAGGTCAGAGTTACCCTCTTCAAAGGTCAATGTTTGCCAAAGTTGAGGTCAAAGGTAAGTGAAGCTGACTTAAGTTGTCAAAGTTGGTCCTTGTTGAGGTCAGCCTGCCTGTGGTTGAGGTCAAAGCTAGTCCAGGCTGACGTCAAAGTGACTCATAGGCCCTTATGAATCCATGGTTCAGGCTTCATGGGATGTCCGGCTTTACATTTACGTTGCCCCTTGTCTTTGCCGCCGCTGCAGTGCCAGAGGGCGGTGTTACAGAGGAAGCCCTGACCAAGTGGATCCTGGAGGAACGGTTCACGGCATTCCCGCTCATTGAGAACAACAACATCAACTTGCTGGCTCAGTTGGGTAGGTCCCCTTCTGAAAAGAACTTGACGATACCCTCGACGTTGCGGCCAGTATGCTCAGGCCATCATCGGGAGAGCATACCGGCCGGAATGGCGAGTTATCACTCGGGTTCTTTTCAGAACCACGCCTCTTCTTTAAAGGGACCTTTTTTACATAAAACCCTCCTGTATTGTTTCACCCACCATGCTAAGCCTCCAAGTCTTCCAGATGACTACGCTTTGCTCGACCGCCGTATCTTGTTGCGAGTCGCAGGAGTTTGGGTCGTCCTTGTAGCGTCCTCACCTTAGTGCCTGAGGACTCCACAGCTACCCGGTCTCAGTTCCCAATCGCTGGAGTCACGACCAGGATGACCATCAGTGTCTGGGTGTCTAACCGACATGGTTTCCCTTTTTTCTTCTTTTTCCTTGTTTCCCCCCTCCCCTCCTTGCCTTTCAGACAAGTTCCTGGTTCTGGCCCTGGTCAATCCCAGTGTTGACAACCACAAGAAGCACCCGCACTATCGCATGAAAGACAACGTCCGTAAAGTGGCCTTGGAGAAGAGGGACTTATTCCACGAGTAAGTACATCCTCCTCCCCTTTCCCTGTAAAGAAAAAAAAACAACCTACAAACCGGACGGTTCATTTTGCGTGGGACGCATAGATATAGAACGACGTTTGCATCGAGGAGAATGTCATTCAGTGAGGGTTTGCCCCGCTGGATGTAATGAGCACTGAATGCCCAGTGCTTTGCCTGATGCCTGATGCCTGATGAAAAAAACTTTCGGGCAGCTAGGGCGGGATTAGAAAGCAGGAGTCCCTGGTTCAAATCTCGCCGAAGCTGCCTGAATTTTTTTTCATCAGGAATTGGGCAAAGCACTGAGCATTCAGTGCTTATTACGTTGAGCAGGGCAAACCCTCATTGAATTGTATGGGACTGTCACAAGGTGCAACAAACCTTTGTTGAATACAAAAAAAATCATCCTTGAATTGAAACTTGGTGCATGCATAGTGTACGACTATAAACCAGATTTAGATTTAAAGCAATACAAAAATATTGCAATTTTTTTTATTTTGAAGACGGAGCAGTATGTGCATGATCTCCCCGCAAACCTTCTATTTGTTATTTCCACCATGCAAACCCTCAAATCTGATCTTTTTGAGCACAGCCTTTCATGACCAAAATTCGAGCCAAAGTGTACAAGCTGGACCTTTCTCAAGGTTTGAGAAAGGTTCTGTAGGGTTTTGAAACATTAGTCCCCCCCCCCTTAACTTGTTGAGATTGGGTGGATATGTGTTATCGAGGCAAAGTCTAATTGACGGCAATGACTCACCGCTGCTTTGATTCCTTTTCCCCTTCGGTCAGATTCTTTCAGTTTGGCTTCATGGAAACACCCGACATCGCCAACGACATCACCCTGAGGTAAGTGAGAACCGTCTTGGAGTTCGCAGACCCATTACGATGCATCCTAAAGGACCACCGTACACGAGATCTATCCGCTGAGCAAACAAATCTCTCGAGGCCCTTAGCTCAGCACGTAGCTCATTGTTTGCGGTGAACTTTTGGGGGAGATTTCTGCCTCTCGATGTCCTGTTTGAGTTTGGAAACCAGGTGAAGGCGTATGCTTTCATTGGTCAGTTGTTTTTTGGCTCAGCACGTCTCTCATACTTTCCCCCTCCCTGTCTCTCATACTCTCCCTCCTCTCTGTCTCTCCCTCTCTCCTCCTCTCTGTCTCTCCCTCTCTCCTCTCTGTCTCCCACCCTCCCTCTCCTGCTGGTGAACATGGTGAATGGAAAATCTACTTGCCCGAAAATGAAAATAAAAGAAAACATTAAAAATCAAAGTTATCAATTTAATCCTAAATCACTTAAGCCTTTCAATAACATTATGAGTTTGCTAAAAGCTGTGATTTATTATAATTCTAAATTTTCAAAACCCATAATCATTATCAGAGTTCTCCCCAGGATCTTGGAAAAAGTATGGGGCTTTTGGCTCAAAGTCCACTGCGCTTCACAGTAACAGTATCTGTTAATAAGTGTAACCATTCATTCACGTTTTTCTTGTTGAGATCGTACCGAAAATGAAAAACCAAACATCGACATAGACTCTGAATCCGTGCAAATAGAATACATAGTGGGTACAGATTTATGAGCTATGTATCCAGCGCTCCAATTACCTCCGCCTGAATGTGGAACAGCACCCCAAAAAATCTAATGTCGGTTCCACTGCACTGGTGATTAAGGCCCTTGATCAAGCAAAGTGATTCTACTGTGCAAGGGGAAGTGACAAACGGTAACCCTACGGTGAAGTAAATTCTAAAACCAAAAATGAAGTAGGCCTACAAGAAGTAAAACTAAAAGTAATATAGAATTGCACAGCCACAGTTGCTGTGCATGAGTGATCAATCGGGAAATTCAAAATAACTGTTAATAAGTTTAGGTTGTAACCATTCATTCACGGTTTTCTTGTGAAGATTTTCCTCTTAGTCGTACCGAAAATGAAAATGAGGAGCAGCACTCCAAAAAAATATAATGTTGATTATCAGTTCCCACGATATTGGTTATTATAAGGCCATTAAATTAATTAATACAAAAATTCGGGGGTGTAAAGATCCGTATGTTATTTGATTAGAAGAAATAAGGGTATTTTATGTTTGAAAAATTGTGTAAGATAAAGAAATTACTTCGTAGAAGTATGGCGTACGGAGGGAAAATAACCAACATGATTCGGCGTGCAACAGCAGTTTTCTGGCCGTGCGCCACGGCCGACGTCACTGACAACAACACGGTCAAACCGCGGAGCATCGTATAAACTTTAGGCCGACACTGAAAAAGATTCTCATGTACTGTACATGTACAGTTGTACACCAGTGACAACCCTGTAAAATTTTTGCGAGGAGGATAAGTTACTTCCGTAGCACATTTTCCATAATTATTTTGTCTAAGTAATTTTCAAAATATGGATTTCACGGTACGATCGTAAAGGCTGGGGTTTCATGTCAACTCGGTCCGCGCGGAAAGCCTATCTCGTTACTTACATTGTGTGTACAACCAAAACAGACCGTTGAGGAAGGAAGATCGGACCACGAAAAAAAAAGTACTCTACAACTGTTACTGGTCCACCCTGCGTGTTTGGGCATTACCAAAAAAATAATGTACCCTACCATATCCAATCGTTAATTTATTTCCCTGTGCGTGAAAGAAAAACCAAGATTCAATTCAAATCTTTGTTCAAGTCTCGGAATACAAAATCGGGAACAGGATCGTGGTGCGAAGACTGGAAAGTCGCTGTGCGGCATGCTTTCTCTATCCTCAATGGTACCCGGCGATCCTATTCAAATACGCATGAACGTATGGTCACCAGCGAACTGGACCAAAGCAGTGTGCAGTACACAGTACACGTGTACATGTACATACATGTATGTAAATGTATTGCAAATGTACACTGTGTATGTGACTGTACATGTACATGTACATGTACTGTACATGTACAGTACATCGTGCGCACGGCCGCTATACACTGTAGCGGTGCGGGATACAATCTGTGCTCGCGTATCGCGTCCACTCGTCAGCAGACGCAAAAAGCTCCGCTTTTTCGAAATAATAATCGTAATAATGCGAACAATATCTACATATAATTGGCTCGTTTTGGGCAAGGACTTTGATTATTTCAATTATGTAACTATCAAAATTTTACTTGCCCGATCGGGCAAGTAAATTTTAACATCTGAACATTTTACTTGCCCGACGTGAAATTTTACTTGCCCCGGGCAAGCGGGCAACCGCTAATGTCGAACCCTGCTTTATCTTTATTTCATCACTATTGTGGCCAATGGCCAATTTACAGAGAAGAGTACACAGCAGTACATTAAGAATAATAAAAAAAAGAAATCGTTTGAAGATTGTAAAATACATTGACAAAATTAACCTTTACGGCAAGAGAAATACATTTACAATATGATACATGAAAGTTAAAACCTCCAGTGATGACACCCCTTTTGTTTGTGTGGGTTTTTGTTTTCTTGTTTGCAGCCAGCTGGAGATACCAGGCATCCTGGTGGTGGACCCAGCCACCTACCTGTACTACGTCTATGAGGAGCCCATTGAGGTGACTCAGGAATCCCTGGCCGCCTTCCTGGTGGGCATTGAAGAGGGCACAGTCGAGGTAAATCCCCCTGAGAACAGAAAAAATAACGTATAAGGGATAAAAACTATTTGTGACTTGCTCTGTTAAAAGGGGCATTATGTTGCAGATTGTGAACAAAGTTTTATACATACCGAGGGTAGCTAGGTTTTCCTTTTCATAAACTTTCATTTGGTGTTTGTTTTACCCCTGTAGCATTTTCCGTTCTTGTGATTTTTGCATATTCATATTTTCCAAATTACGGAAAGTGCATTTAGAGATAAAGTGCTTAAACATTGTGTCAGTGAAACAAAAGACACAAACAATGGATACAAAAACACGTTTTTTTCACCTTTATTTATAAATTTTGTCATTCCTGTCAAGTTTTAATTAGACTAAGGATATCATAGAGCGCAAATAACAAGAAAACAGACAATCGCCCATGGGATGATTTTTCACCTTCTCTGCAATTGAACAGCCCTGTGTGCGTTATAGAATAGCGCGACATAATACCCCTTTTCATAGAGCTGGTCACATTTTCATAACAATCAGTGTGACACTTTGGAATGGACAAAATACTCAGTATTTCTCAGCGCGTCATTCCTATGGTAGCCATCCAAGTGAGTACAGGCACTGAAGGATCGAATATTGGATAATGTTCTCTTTCTCCACCCCTCCCCTCTTACTATTCGCATTCCCAAAGGCTCATGGTGGTAACAGCTGGTACCGTAAGATCTACCGGGTCATCTACGAGGTGGTCAGGAGTCTCGTGGTGAGTGATGGGCCGGTTTGTGTGCTCTGCACGCGAGGGGTCGATGACACGCTTCAGTTTGGCGCAGTTTTATGTTCCTTGTCGTCTGCCGTCTTACAAACAAAACTGGGGCTGCATCTCCAGTGCAGATCATTATTCCTCCGAATGAGGGTTGCCTTTGAGGACTGGATTTCCCTAGATCTGTCCTGTAAAAGATGCTTGGTTGAAACCCGTTTCTAAAAATAATGGTGAAGCTCTGCATTTGGTATTTGTGCTTACTGCTCTTAGCTGGCAATGGTGCTGGATTGACTCTGGATTCTCTCTCTCCTCTCTTTCTCTTCATCTGTAATTATTTTCCGGTCTTTCTCTCTGTGTCTCTCACTGTCTCTAAATGTCTCTAAATGTCTCTCTGTATATCTTGTCTTTGTATCTCTTTGTATCTCTATAATTGTTATGTCTCTCCCTCCCTCTCTCTCTCTCCCTCCCCCTCTCTCTCTCTTTGTTTCTTTGTTTCTTTCTGTCTCTCTCTCCCTACCCCTCTCTCCCCTGTTATCTCTCTGTCTCTCTGTGGCTCCCCTCCCTCCTCTCCCCTATCTCTGTCTGTCTCTGTGTTGCTCTTTCTCTCTGCCTCTATTTCCCCTTTTCTCTTTCTCTCTCTGTCTCTCTTGCTATCCCTCTCTCTTCTCCTATCTCTTACTTTGTATCTTTCTGTCTCTCTGTCTCTCTTCCTGTATCTCTTCTGCTTCCCCCTCATCCCCCTCTCTCTCTCTCTCTGTCTCTCTTGCTATCCCTCTCTCTTCTCCTATCTCTTACTTTGTATCTTTCTGTCTCTCTGTCTCTCTTCCTGTATCTCCCCTGCTTCCCCCTCATCCCCCCCCTCTCTCTCTCTCTCTCTCTCTCCATCTTACGCTCTCCTTTCCCTCTCTGTCTCTAACACTCTCCCTCCTCTCTATCTCTCACTCTCTTCCTTTCTCTGTCTCTCATACTTCCCCCTCTCTGTCTCACGCTCTCCCTCCTCTCTGTCTCTCCCTCTCTCCTCCTCTCTGTCTCTAACACTCTCCCTCCTCTCTATCTCTCACTCTCTTTCTTTCTCTGTCTCTCATTGTCTCCCTCCTCTCTGTCTCTCACTCTCTTTCTTTCTCTGTCTCTCATTGTCTCCCTCCTCTCTGTCTCTCACTTTCTTTCTTTCTCTGTCTCTCACACTCTCCCTCCTCTCTGTCTCTCACTCTCTTTCTTTCTCTGTCTCTCACACTCTCCCTCCTCTCTATCTCTCACTCTCTTTCTTTCTCTGTCCTTCACACTCTCCCTCCTCTCTGTCTCTCCCTCTCTCCTCCTCTCTGTCTCTCACACTCTCCCTCCTCTCTGTCTCTCACTCTCTTTCTTTCTCTGTCTCTCACACTCTCCCTCCTCTCTGTCTCTCCCTCTCTCCTCCTCTCTGTCTCTAACACTCTCCCTCCTCTCTATCTCTCACTCTCTTTCTTTCTCTGTCTCTCATAATTTCCCCCTCTCTGTCTCTCACACTCTCCCTCCACTCTGTCTCTCCCTCTCTCCTCCTCTCTATCCCTCCCTCTCTCCTCCTCTCTGTCTCCCACCCTCCCTCTCCTGCTGGCCAGGCCCTGTGGATGGCCAACCCCATCCTGACCACCGGCCTGCTGGTGGTGCCCTCCTTCCTGGTCGTCTTCATCTGCTACAGCATCTGGTCGGCCGACCCTTACGACGAGGACGGGCCGGCGCGCGACACGGACGAGGAGTACGAGGACGAGGACGAGGCGGAGGACGAGCTGGAGGAGGACGGGGCCGCGATGCGAGGCGAGACGGAGACAGACCGGCTGATGGGCCTGGACGAAGACGGCCACCTGAAATCAGAATAGATAGTAGTTTGACAGTAGGGATGCTTCTCTCCGTATTTTAGGGGGAGGGGCCACTCTGAGGGTGTGGGGAGACAAGATGGGAACGACTATCCTTCTGGTACCTCAGTCAGGTTGCCAGGGGATACAGTTGCCTAGCTACAAAAAAATGATGACGATGACGGCGTGGGGAACAATTTTTTTTTTTTTGGGGGGGGGTGGAGAGCAGACACGATGCCCTTAAACAGCAAGACCTTCAGATAGAGTTTTCTGTTGCAGGATCTTCGGATAGAGTTTCTGTCTCGGGACGATCTTTGCTGCCGATTCTCCGATCGGTTTGGGTTTGTGGAAAAACCTTTTGATCGATACTGCTTTTAGATTGGATTTGGTCATCTCTGGGCAGGCAGCAGAGAGGGATGGACATTGGCTGGGGTCTCCCCCCCCCCCCCAAAGAAAAAAAGGCAGAATCAAGCAGCATAAAATCTAGAGGTTCTTTTTTTAGTGGAAGGGTGAGCTGTTTTGTGTCTGAGGGGGAAAAAGATGTTCTATACAATGGCTGCCCTACAACCCATCTCTTTCCCCATTTCTCATTGAAAATAAGTTTTTTTTACACAAGAGTAAAAATGTCCCATTGTTCTCACTGGGTTGTGATTTTTTTAAGACAGTATCCTGTTCTTGTTTCGGTTTTTTTTAGTTGATGAGTGATGTCGTAGTTTGTATATTGTACTGTATTGTAGAGTGTGCAGTCTGTTCTGGTATTGTAGCGATGGGGTGGAGAAGGGGGAGGAGGAGCTTGAGGGTCATGACCTTGAAGGCCTCATGAATATTCACGTTATCACAAACCACGCCCCCTTGCCCAAAAGAATCACTTCACTCATGTCTTCAGTATTAGTAGCATTTCATCTCGATGTGAATTAGAATTTGTTTTTCTTCAACAAATCCTCTTGCGTGCTTTTTAGTGATCTGGATCAATGCAAGTTCATAAATTCACCTTTTTCTGTGTAAAAATATTTTAAGGTTGGAGCTCACAAAGGGAAAGAGCTTGCCTCTGTCTGGTAACTTTTAACTCTGATCTAGTTTTGTGACACTGAATATGACCCCTCGGACGGTCGGGAAAACAAGATGGGTGCTCAAGTTTTCATCCAGTGGTAGTTGGGGGTACGATCTGCAGAGTGCAGACACAGGACGTTTTAGAAATGAAGGCTTAGGCTCGGGGTTAGGCTTCGGCCATATGTATCTTACTCGTTATAATATCACAGGCATCTAAAAACAAGCGTTTGGCCCCACTTTCTTGGGGAATACTCTGTATACTTATCAAGCCAACAATCCTTCAAATTCCTTAACAAAACAAAACCTGGATTCTCAGGTTTTGTCAGACGGAGACGAGGCCTGAGCCCGAGCCTAAGCCTTCATTTCGAAAACGGCCACAAATAACACATAGACATGCAGCAGAGGGCGCCAGAGCGTAAGTTAATGGGAGCCGCCATATTTTTTTTTTTTTGGGGGGGGGACCGTGTGGCAAAATTGCAGGGCACCGCCGTGACGTGGCGCGACGTCATAGACCATGTGCATGGCCAGCGTGCGTTTGGTTAGCTTCACCGGGTCGACTCCGGTCAGCCCCAGTTGTCTCTGCCATCATTTACCCCCAAACGTGCACGGTATCGTGTGGTATAACCCGTGGGCATTTCTGTGGCAGTAACTCAGCCACGAGAGCGAACACGGCATCCTAGGCATAGCGTCAGTTTGAGGTTGTACATTTTCGTTGTTGTGGTTTTTCTACTGGGAGTGTATGTACATTTTTTCAAGTGCCCGTGTGTGTGGGGGTCGGGGCATGCGCAAATGGAGTGCGGCAATCACGTGACTTTTGGTGTTGATAATAGTAGGATAGACCAAAGATCTTTTAGCGCGCAAAGCGCACGAGATCAAAAGGTGAGGTACTCCGAGCAAACGCACTGGACGCCATTTTAGTAAGCAACGGATCGTTTGCTTTCGGTGCTCCGGAAATGAACCGAGAGAGTCACAAACAATACAAAAGATACAACTTGATGCGTGAACAGAATTTGATATCTTTCGATGTGATGTGACCACGAAATGGAGATGATATGTGTGACTTTGCTTACTAAAATGGCGCCCAGTGCGTACTTCACCCGGATGCGTGTGATCTCGCAAGAGTAGGCTATCTTGAGCGCAAGCGCGCTGTAAGATCTTTGGTATAGACCTTTCTTTTGCTACGAACTATGACGAACTATGGCCAACATCAGAGTATAGCGCATACATGAATGTGCATAAACATGATGTAATGACTATTGGCCAGTCGGACTAAGGGACCGGAAGAATGCCGTTGCCGGGTGAATATGCACCTGCCTTTTAGTCAGACAGGTCTTTTCCATCCCACGGAATACCTGCTTTCCACTCGTTGGTGGAGGAAGTCACGTGCCCGTAGACACATTTCCATAGACACTGAAATCACGAAGCCACACGTTTTAATTACTAGAATTTAACTCTGAACTAACGAATCTGATTATTATTATTACTACTATTAGTAATATTTTCTTTTGTTTTGTTGTTCTCGTAGTTGGTCGACTGTATCAGACGACAGTAAAGTGCAATACCGGGAACTTGATACGGGATGTTCACTGAAAAAAAAAACAAGTCTTGTAGTAAACTATGGCCCTTTACGGATCCAGGATTAGGCTTTGGCTCAAGTTTCGTACTCGTCAGACAAAAAGCCTGAAAACACAGACTATGGTTTGTCGCTGAGTTTAGAGGATTGTAACTGCCCACTGACTAAAATCACCTGCAATTCTTTGAGAAAGGTCCTGCTAGGATCGAATTATCGGGCCCTCCGACGTTTGAGATTAATGAGGTGAGAGGATTGTTCGACACCTCAAATGTTCACCTTGGAAAACCTTTGCTGTTTTTAAAGGGATAACACAACATTGGTCGAGGTCAAAGAATAACATCCATACGTTGTCTGCTCCAACATAATTATGCATGAAATAGCACACCTGTGAAAATTTCTGCTCAGGGTTAGATGTAAACTATTTCTTTGACTCTTTTCTCCAAAAATACATCACCTTAGGCAGCAGAAATATTTCAGTGAGAGGTTTCTACCAAAACCATCTTCAAACTGTATAAGTTTCATGTAAATCTGTGAACATTTTCTGTTTTTCGATCTTACCAACTCTTTTTATTCTGCCACCACGTGTAGTACTTTACTCAATCCGTTCTATCCGACCAGCCCGACATAGGCTCAGTACTGATTATTCAAATGAAGAAAAAAGGAAAAAGTGAATAAAAACGTCAGGCCTAGCCTCACGGTGGAAATAACTAATGCCTTGTTTTCATATTTTGAATTAATTCTTTGCCTACCGTAAAGAAATACCTGTTGGTCGGGCTGTTGAGTTCGAAAGGCTCACTCCCTTCAACTGGAGTGAAACTTATCATAGTGTCTATGGAGTGGTCATAATAATGTCCACTTTTTAAAAATACATGTATAGTCACGTGAATGAGTGAAAAATCATTAGACGGAGTTCCATTAAGTTACTTACTGGAAATAGATTCAGACAACAAATTTAAATCATTTTTTTTATTTAGCTGTAAAATCATGTGACCCGGCACAACAACATGAGGAATATCCCACCAAAACACTTTTTGAGTAAACAATGCCTGAAGTTAAAGTATCTTCACAATTCGATTACAAAACAATTTTTTTTTTTTTTGTATTTTCGGAAATTTTAAGTATTAGAGGATATTAAATTTTGATACCATTTGAAAGCTAATGGTATACTCTTTCACATCATTAGCAAACCTCAAAATCTCAAAAATGGGGTTATTCCTCATTATGCTGTGCCGGGTCACATATTTTGTGAATTTTATCATTCACGCCTGTAGTCATCTTTCACTCCAGGGAATAACATGGAACAGCCAAACTGACCAATCAGGTGCCAGAATGCCATTCTGTGACGTCGGCACCGACCATGTACCAAGTGAATATCAAGAAGGGAAATAAAATACCTCTTTCGCCGCTGAAAATAAAGCGCCATGGGAACATCTGTAATAAATAGGCAACCTGACTATTGACATGCCTTTTGGGGGAACCAAAGGTGTCCTTTCAACTAAATTTGATTTGATGAAATCACACTTATGTTGATTGAGGAGAGTCGTTTCAATCAGTCAAAATCATAAAGATCCGGTCAGTTTTGAAGATAGAATTTACTTAGGTGACAGTTTGACCTAAAACAAAATCAAACCAAACATGCTTGTAAGCAGAAATATCAACACAGATGAAAAATTACCATCAAAGTTGAACAAGGATTTTATTTCCAACATAAAATTAATTGTTATTATTTTTTTTATAAAAAAGGGGCTTATCGAAGACACCGTACAATATTAAATAAGCCCTGCCGGTGAACTGGTCGCCGGCCAACAATGAGGGCGGTATACAACAAGACCATAGATCTCTAGCAACTGTCCAGAACGAGTGGAACTGAAACGCAAAAGGAGGCCGAAAATTCAACCAAAATGCTTCATCTTCCGCTCAGACTGCTCAGGAATAGCGTGGTAAGACTTTCCCTGGACTCCCATTATTTTGGCGAGTGGCTCAGTATTTCTTGTGTGCATGCTTTGTCAATGAGATTGTCGAAGGGAAGTAGTGTGTGTACAGTACAGATTCTACACTACAGTACACTGTACAGGCTTCACGTTAGTCAGTGCAGACCGTAACTTTAATCGTTATGGTTTCTGACCGTTCACGTCTTCAGTTAGTTCAGGCATAGAGCAAGGACTGAAGGAGCTCTATGGTTTAGGAAGTGGGTGGGGGGACTTAGGTCTTCTCATTCAATCATTGGCAATGTTCACTAAGTATGATGAGTATGATGAGTATGGTTTCACGTCAACTCTGTCCATAACAACTCGGTCCCAGCTACCCCCAGAACTGTGGGGTTCTACTACCCCCAGAACTGTGGGGTTCTACTACCCCCAGAACTGTGGGGTTCTACTACCCCCAGAACTGTGGGGTTCTACGTCGTCCGCTGCTCTCCCGACCGGAACCACACAGATAACTATGTTTTTTTCCCATAGGCTTCTGCGTAACGTTCAATAGTGCTGTGGCATAGGGATCAGCAGGTTCTACCCCCAGAACTGTGGGGTTCTACGTCGTCCGCTGCTCTCCCGACCGGAACGCCACAGATAACTATGCTTTTTTCCCATAGGCTTCTGTGTAACGTTCACAAGTGCTGTGGCATAGGGATCAGCAGGTTCAGCATAACTCATAAAATACTGCTTCATTTGGCCCAAGATTTCTAGCAAATGTGGTTTACATACCACGCACCTGTGTGCAACTGTCCATGTGGCAAAAATGTGTCGATTTCCCCCCGAAAATGGGCGAAAACCTCCCGGTTCGGTCGCATGATCCAAACGGCAGCGCCGCAACTGGCAGTCTGGTCCCCTATACGTCTTCGCAGCTAGCCGCTATACCGTACTAGAGGGGACCAGACTGCCAGTTACGGAGCTGCCGTTTGAATCTTGCAACCGAACCGGGAGGTTCCATGACCAACTCGGTCCCAGTCAACTCGGTCCATGACCAACTCGGTCCATAACCAACTCGGTCCATGACCAACTCAGTCCATGACCAACTCGGTTCCAGTCAACTCGGTCCATTACCAACTTGGTCCATGACCAACTCGGTCCCAGTTAACTCAGTCCCAGTTAACTCAGTCCATGACCAGCTCGGTCCATGACCAACTCGGTCCATGACCAACTCGGTCCATGACCAACTCGGTCCATGACCAACTCGGTCCATGACCAACTCAGTCCATGACCAACTCAGTCCATGACCAGCTCGGTCCATGACCAACTCGGTCCGTGACCAACTCGGTCCGTGACAAACTCGGTCCATGACCAACTCGGTCCATGTCCAACTCGGTCCCAGTAAACTCAGTCCATGACCAGCTCGGTCCATGACCAACTCGGTCCATGACCAGCTCGGCCCGTGACCAACTCGGTCCATGACCAACTCGGCCCGTGACCAACTCGGCCCGTGACCAACTCGGCCCGTGACCAACTCGGTCCAAAACCAACTCGGCCCGTGACCAACTCTGTCTAACACTACAGGGTAAGATGACAGTGTGGATTGATTGGAGCCCCAGCCCAGACATGGCAACAGACTCCATGACAGGGCCAATTGTGGATTTATAATAGATACAGAACAATGGTAGGCGGGAGCTAGATGAAGCATTTAAATGCACTCAGGACTCAGGACTCAGGACTCAGGACTCAGTAATCAGGACTTAGGACTCAGGACTCAGGAGTCAGGAGTCAGGACTCAGGAATCAGGACTCAGGACTCAGTAATCAGGACTCAGGAGTCAGGAGTCAGGACTCAGGACTCAGGACTCAGGACTCAGGACTCAGGACTCAGAACTCAGGAATCAGGACTCAGGAGTCAGAACTCAGGACTCAATAATCAGGACTCAGGAGTCAGTAATCAGGAGTCAGGACTCAGGAATCAGGACTCAGGAGTCAGAACTCAGGACTCAATAATCAGGACTCAGGAGTCAGTTTTCAGGACTCAGGACTCAGGACTCAGGAATCGGGACTCAGGAATCAGGAGTCGGGAATCGGGAGTCAGGACTTAGGAATCAGGAGTCAGGAATCAGGAATCAGGAATCAGGAATCAGGAGTCAGGACTCAGGACTTAGGAATCAGGACTCAGGACTCAGGACTCAGGAATCGGGAATCGGGAATCAGGACTCAGGAGTCAGTAATCAGGACTCAGGAATCAGGAGTCAGGACTCAGGACTCAGGACTCAGGACTCAGGAGTCAGGAGTCAGGAATCGGGACTCAGGAATCAGGAGTCAGGAATCGGGACTCAGGAGTCAGGACTTAGGAGTCAGGAGTCAGGAATCAGGAATCAGGAGTCAGGAGTCAGGAATCAGGAATCAGGAGTCAGGAATCGGGACTCTGGAGTCAGGATAGTGCATTATTATAATGGAGGTCCTACCTACCTCCTTGAAATGATCAATATCTGACATTTCTCTGCATGTACGACGAGACTGGTCAAACTGGGGTGCCCTCTGCCTACTGGGGACAGGGGAGGGTTTTGCCAAACTCATCGTAATTACGAGTACGACCAATGGAAAGACAATTAGGCCTAGTGGTGCACTGAAATAATGTAAACAAACATCCGTTAAACATGTTGCTAATCAGCCGTAACTGGCCTTCTGTCAGTGGTGCATATGGAATGAAGTGCATGTTTTGTACACAACCGTTTGCTGACCATCATTCGGTTGACACTACACAAATGATCACAAAAATCATGATTTGGGGGAATTCTTTTTTCGTGAAGTGATTGTGCCAGACAATGTATGATTGGTGGTCTATTGTGGATTTAGGGTTTTTTCCCACCCTTTCATGTTGTAGGTACTTAAGTAATTTTTTCCGACTCTGTTTTAGACCGAATGCGAACATTCCGTAATCAACTCATCGTAATCAACTCATGTTGTCTGTTTTCTCTCTGTCCACTGGATTTACAGGCATGTCAAGTGAGGGCGCTACACAGGGCAACACCAGTGGCCGGTGGCCATGGTCTCGCCGTGGTAAGTTGGGGAGGCAGAGGCCCATACTGTAATGGAATGGCATTAAGCAGCCACCATAGCCCTGTTGTATGATGTTCTAATGGGTTGGATAAGACTTGTTGAAGGTTTGCATGGTGAAAAAAATGGGTTATTGATAAAGAGCTTTCAGTGAATCCCACTTCTGACAACATGTTTTAAAGCTGCATCCTTTTTGTGTGATCCCTTAGCTGCTATATACACAGGTTTACACTGATTGGTTATTTGCATCTGAATGAAAGTGGGGGTGTGATCCTTTGAGATAAACAGCAGTTAATGGTTGAATTGCTTCTGACTTGCACCCTCGCTCCGGCAAAGTCTAGTTGACTAAAATTTAGAGGCCACCATCTAAGGGCTGGATAGCTCAGATGGGAAGAGTGCTGGTACGCAAAACCAGAAGTCTCATCAGATTCAAATCGTGGTCCAGTCCAAATTTTCTTTGCCATATTTTTCAATTTGTCCGAAAAGTTCCCAGTCATTTTTTTTCCCGTCAATTTCTTTAACGATTTCAAGTTGTCGGGTGTGTAGGAACACTCACTGTATTTGGGATGCTCGGGTTAAGTTCAAGCTCTTTTCTCCTACTCACTACTTCCTCCCTCTCGATCAACGCTCTCACTCTGCTCCCATCCCCTCATTGCAGCATCGAGACACGGCGGAGAACAACCAAAACACTCCCTTCAAGTTCACTGAGGAGAACCTGAAGGTAGGTTAGCAATGTAGGACCGTAACTCTTTCTTAAAATAAAAAGCTTTCCAGGTGGGCCGCATGACTTAAATACAACAACAACAAAAACTGTTGCAAACTGCTCACCAACTAAAATGACCTGCGATACGTAAATCTCACAAGTTAAAGGGCCTGACGTTTCGATCCTAGCAGGACCTTTCTCAAAGGCTTATAATTCTAACAGGTCTGGCAATTGCTTTGCACTGGCCCTCTATTCATAGTGGGCTTCTTGTAGTCGTGATTAAAGATGGACACTGAGCACACCGCAATGAGCCAAGGCTAATTTTCTCCCCCTTGTTATCCCTTCCGCTCCCTCCTTCTCTTCTCCCTCTTCCTTCTCTTCCTCCTCTTATTATTCCCTTTCTTCTAATCGTCGCTACTTCTAATCGCCGTTCTCCCTATTCTTTCTCTTCTCCTTCCTCCATCTCCACCCACTCTCTTCTCCTCCCTCTCCTCTACTTACTCTTAATCCTCCTCCTCCTCTCTCTCCTCCTTTTCCTCCTGCTCCTGCTTCTCCTCCTCTCCCTCCCCTTCACCTCCTCCTCCTCCTTCACCTCTTCTTTTGTATCCTCATCCTCCTCTTCTTACTCCTCATCCTTCTTCCCATCCTCCACTCCTTCCATCCTTCTCTCTTCCTCTTTGTCTCTTCCCCTCATCCTTCTCTCCCTTCTCCCCTATCCTCCACTCTTCCCATTCGCCCTCCCTCTCTTCCTCCTTATCCCCTCCCCTCCTCCTCATCCTCTTCCTCCTTGCCCTCCCTCTCTTCTCCTTCCTCACCCACTCCTCCTTTCCTCCTCCCTTACCATCCCTGTCATCTCTTGCCACCTCCTCCCTCTCCTCTCTCCCTCTCTCCCCCATTCCCTCACTCTTTCATCCTCTTTGTCCACCCCTCTCCTCCCCAACCACCCTCGACCTCCTCTCTCGCCACCTCCTCTGCCTCCCTCTCCTCTCCATCTCTCCCCCATTCCTTCACTCTTTCCTCCTCCTCCTCACTCCTCCTCTCCTCCCTTACCATCCCTGTCCTCTTCTCTTGCCACCCCTCCTCCCTCTCTTGTCTCCCTCTCCCCCATTACCTCATTCTTTCCTCTTGTCCACCCCTCCTCTCCTCCCAAATCACCCTCATCCTCCTCTCTCGCCACTACCACCTCCTATCTCTCCTCTCCCCCTCTATCCCCCTATTCTCTCACTCTTCCCCTCCCTCCCCTCCTTGACCCCCGCAGAGAGTGAAGGACATAGTAGCCAACTACCCAGAGGGTCACTCCGCGGCGGCGGCCATCCCCGTGCTGGACCTCGCCCAGAGGCAGCACGGCTGGCTGCCCCTGTCCGCCATGCACCAGGTGGCGGACCTCCTGGGCATGCCTCACATGAGGGTGTACGAGGTGGCCACCTTCTACACCATGTTCAACAGGTGAGTCCCTCAGGCTTTGCATTCAAGTCGCGACAAACATCCAGTTCCCGAGTCCAGAGTCACTTCTCCCAAGTACAAGTCCTTGTACGGAGCCATCCACAAGTCCAAGTTATGGCCCTTTCCTCAAAAAAACGGCTTAGGCTTTGGCTCCGGCTTAGCCACTGTCATCCAGAACCTGAAATCATCGGCTGGAGCACTTTGTTAGAAGTTGAATCATTGGATGCTTTTTCAAAACGCAATACAGGAGAAAGTCGCTATAACGAACATCCCGGAATCCATGAAAATTGTTCGATATAGCGGTCGTTCATTATAGCAGTTGCGGCCACATATTTTGTACTAAAAAATCGGAACCCAAAGGGCATATGTTTGTTATAGCCGAATGATCGGTATATCGGCGTTTGTTATAGTGATGTCCCACTGTACAACATTCACAAATGAAGTCAAAGTCCTCATGAAGTCAAAGTTTTCATGCCTTGTCCTTTAGAACGGATGAAAGAAAGAGAGACAGAGCCTGAGCCGGGTTCTGGAAAAGGGTCCATTTGTTGTCGTGACTCAAGTTTTAGGCCGAGCCAAGGGAAAGGGGGATTGGATTTAGTGATTTTAACCAGTCATGAAAAGTGCCCAAGCTTTTGTAGAAGCAACTGCTTCATCAGTCGTTGCTATGAAAGCTTACGCACCAACTGAACAACCCAGTTGAGAAAAGTGACCAACATGGTCGATTTCAGTAAACACATCATAACTTACGATGAATCGCAAGGGAATGAGCCGTGCACAAAGACCACAATACGTATCAGTACTTAGGATGGGTTATCCATCGTAAGTTGAGTTATGATGCATCATAAGGCTTTGTGAAATCCACCCCAGGCTTTTGTAGAAACAACCATCTCATCAGATAAAAATTGACTGCATGTGGTGCAGGCCGTCAGATTGCAAGCTGAAGCACTCTCCCAAATAGTTGATCTTCCCGTGCTGTCCCTACCCTTCATTGGTTAGACTCGGGCGTCAATCCATGCTTGATAAGGCATTCAGTGTACGCGCTACGATTGTATTCGCAGGAGTCCCGTGGGCAAGTACCACATCCAGATCTGTACCACCACGCCCTGCATGCTGCGCGACTCTGACTCGATTCTGGACGCCATCACCAGCAAGCTGGGTAAGTTGCCTGAACCGACTGCCGTCTCCCCCTACCCACCCTACAGCCCAGCCTCCCGTAAAGGACTAATGGCTGCCCATCGCCCAAACCTGATGATTTGTAGTAGAGAGGTTTGGCACGCGAACCGATACACGTATGCATATGTTTTGCTATCAGTGCCCGTTCCTGTTCCGCTATTTTGCAATTACAGTGTATTGGTGGCGCTGTTCGCAATCCCAACACTGTATATTTCAATATAGCCAATAAAAACCACTCATATCTTGCGTATTGCTTTAACCACTTCGCGCCGGGGGGGTTTTCAGCGCCGATGACTGCCATACAGGTTTTTTTTAACAATGCATCATCTTCAAATCTCGCTAAAACAATCGGAACAATATATTTATGTGAAATAAATCGATAAGAGTATACTATGGGTACAAGAGAGTAAAACCTGGCACAATTCGGACGTCGTTGTGGCTTTTGTCAAGAGATTATCCGTTCGAAAAAGGGCCCTTTGTGCATCGTCAATGGACCGTAACGGACGTGTGTGTGCGTGCATGTACGCTGCTGACAATCCCTGACCGCAGACTCCAGCCTCCACTCCAGGCAGTCAAATCTTTGAGTTGGTCGGCCACAAACGAGTGTACAGATTACGGTAAAGAATGTGGGGGGAATTCCAATGCCAGACCGACGACCGTTGGGCTGTGTGGCATGCAAAGACAATGTCCCCCGTGTGCTTTCAGCTGCAGCGCGGTATCCCTTGATCCTCCACAGTAAAAGTCCCACAATTGCACAATAACTGCTGCTAATCTTGCAATTCATGTGGCAACTTGCGTCAAAAAGGGTCTTTGTACTGATTCGTATTGCTTTGTTCTAAGCTGAAAAGAGTCTTTGTTTAGAATGTGGACAATAGTGGTGCCCGGATTCGGAGGGCCCCGTTACATAGGCAATCCAATTGACCTCCGGATTCGGAGGTCCCAGCGCGAAGTGGTTAAGCCTTACGCTTTGCACCTCCCACACAGGACACACACTGTATACTGCAATTTACCACAGTGCCCACAGGGGTGTAGGCTCACATACCACAGGTCACCACAAAAAACCTGCTGTGGAATGTCCTGGTGCATGGCCCTTATCCTCCCACAGGAAAAACCAGGTGTGGTTAATTGTGGTTTCAATGACGGTTAGGGAGAATCACTTAAATGATTACTGAAGATAGAACTTCTCTTGTGTTAACAGTAAAAACAAATTCACAGTACAGTAGCAATGCATGCAGCATATTTCATACACGTTTTGCCTAGCACTGATGGCCAATGTCCAGACCATAAACTTGAAATAGCGCCACCGCTTGTCCAACTTTGTCCAGTCTCAGTGCTGAAAAATAAAAAAACAACCCAGCCCGTTCTCTGCCACAGCGCGAGCTCTGCATCACCTGCGAAATATATTACCCGAGATACAGATATTTTTTTTATTTTTTTAAAAATAATAACAATACATTGAAAGAAGTGTTGCTTAGTAACGCCCTGAGGATTAGGGGTGATGATTTGGACAGGCGCCAAGTAATGAGCTGTGACAAGATTGGAGTGGAGATACGGTGTGTCAAAGATGCCTTCATTGCATCGTGGGTAGAATTCCCCGGTCTGCCATATATTTTTTTATGGGCTAGTCTGAAGTCACTGGACCCAGCAAGCAAGGGGGTAGGGGCGGTGGGGAGACATTGAGAATTTGAGATGGTGCTGGATCGGGGCAATGTTCTGAAGTGAAATTAGGAGTGGCATCCAACAGTGCCATTGGCCTCGTACGGCAGTGCTCGAATTTCAGACAAAAATGGACTGCACAACAGGACTAGTAACTGAAGACTCTTACCGGACCTCAAGTATTTTTTTACAAGACCTGTGCCATAAAAGAGAAGAAGAAAAAACCCCACAAATTTTGCATGCAGTGAAAGGAATTCCATTGGTTTGGTTTATACTTCCCATGTCTACATAGTACATACACATTACATATGTGTTTATTTATTTATTTATTTCATTTTTCGGGATACATGTACAGCATTCACATCACAGCACACAAGTGAGAATAAAGTGAAAACAGAAATAAATCAATAAAAAGGCCCACAACAAACAAACAAACAAACAACAGCAACAATAACAGAAACAACATCCAATTACCGTAAAGGGGAATAAAACCCAGAGAAAAATGTTGGCTTATCTGATTGGACGTTAAAAACAACCTACAATTACCTATGTGCTACTCACCTACGAGTTTCATAAAGAGGGAAAAATCATGGGAATTCGATGGTCGAATTCGCGTTCCCGCAAACTGCTATCTTTTTGAATGGCCCGCAAGTCACTGCAGGGGGTATGACATCGCAACGGAAAACTCCCGCATGGGCCGGGACGGATGTACCCCAGTAGCACATACATGTGTAGGTAATTGTAGGTTGTTTTTAACACCCAATCAGCCAACATTTTTCACTGGGTTTCATTCCCCTTTAACTCCCGCAGGATTGCCCAAAAGAAACTAATTTCTGTCAGTTGGGCAACCGTCAGCTTGGAGATGAACAGTCGGTGTGCTCTCATACTGAGTGTCTGTGCGTTCGTGAGATTATTTTGATTTCCCACTTGCGCTGTTTGTCAAGTCTGACCGTAGCTGGTGGGTTGGGTTTGGGCTTAGCCTTACATTTTTCATATTTGTTTCTGTTAGTTTCATAACTCTTCCTTCCTTCCTTTGTTTGAGTATTATAACAACTTCAAGACAACACTTGAAGACTAACCAGCTTACATAGAAACGAGAACTTCATCGGGTGTTCTCTGATGAAGTTGTTCTTGCTGCGAAAGCTTACGCAGTCTTTCCGACTGGTTAGTCTTCAAGTGTTGCTGTCATTCATCAGGTTCTGTAGACTACATGTACATGTATGTAGCATGGCTGCCTTCACAGTTCACACATCTGTGAGTTTCCATGTACTTAGTAGACTGACTGATACTGTAAGTGAACACCACAGGCTGTTGGAACTCGGTGCATTCCCTAATCAAACCCTATCCCCCAATCCCATTCATTAGCAGACATAGACACACATGCACACGATCAAACACGCACACGATCAAACACGCGCTCACTCAAACACGCGCGCACACGATCTTACCAACCCACCAACCAGCGCATAGGACCCAATGCATATACCGGTAGATCAATCCGATGCGTTTATTAAAGTCTCCACTTACGGTAAGACGAGTCCCCTTGCACTAGATCCACGGGTTTCTTTCCTCCCCAACCAACCCATCCCCCCCCCACCACCATATCACCGCAAATACAGAAGCGTCTTCTACCGCGTGTAACTCTTTCCTTGGCTACCCAGGATTTGGGTCAGACGGGCCTGAAATCAGATCAGAAATGGGTCGCGCAGTGCGGGGGTAATCTCAGTGGGGACAATTTTCGGGCAGAGGTTCTGCCGCTCCCGTTGGCACACCCCCGGGGGACGTAGGAATGGGATCGAGGGCTGCAGGGATGGGTTTGGGTTTTTTTGGGGGGGGGGAAGCAGTGCATTGCACTTTGGGCGAGCAGTAAAAGGTAACTCTTCGCTGAAATCTTAAAATGGGTCTCTGCTATCAAAACTGCAAAAAGGGAAAAATTATTTTGTCGAAGGCCTGATTTACCAATCCCAGTAGGACCTTACTCAAAGGCAGAATGCCTTTGGTCTTTTCATGTGGTAATCCCTTCCCCACTCCCCTGCCCTTTCGTTTTGATCTCAGCCTTGTCTGTCTGCCAGCTTTCGGCCTTTTTCCTTGCTCTGTCTGTCATCCCCGCCCTGTTGCCTAGAGCTCCCCCTTTCCGATCCGTCTCTGTCCTTGTCCTTCTGCCTAAGTCCCGCATATAATCCTGCTGAGTAAGAGTGCTGAGATCGCAAACGTTGGGCCCTCTGAATCCGCAAGTCCACTCATCAAATCTCGAAAAGTAATGGGCCCTGGTGGAAGGTTTGCGGTGACACCATGTACATTAATATGTACAGTAATAAGTCTTGAAGGTTTGAATGGTGTTAATAGTGGAAGGTTTGCGGTGACACCATGTGCATTAATATGTACAGTAATAAGTCTTGAAGGTTTGAATGGTGGAAAAGCTTAGTGGAAGGTTTGCGGTGACACCGTGTATATCTCTTCTCTTTCATGAAGTGTGGCTCTTTTTTTCAGAGCTACACTTCTTGAAGAGAAGAGATATACACGGTGTCACCGCAAACCTTCCACTATACATGTCTTCTCTTTCAACAAAGTTTTGTACCCACCATGCAAACCTTCAAGTCTAACCTAATGGACCCTGACGTGTCGATCCCAGCGGGACCTTTCTCTGGGGCTTTCTGCCTTTCTGCACTTTGGTCATTCAGTCAGTAAACTTCTTCTTTTTTCCACCATGGCACATGGATTCCCAGTGGAGATATCGGGGTTCTCCCTACGTACAGACTAGCGTATGGGATCGATTTTCAGGCTGCTCACTTCCAAAACATTTACCTCACAAATGTTTTCGTCCAATACGCTGGACTTGGTACCTGCATAAGAAAACAGAAAGTGGCACTTGGTCTATGCCCACACTATCATCGATCCAGAGGAGTTGAATTTTCAAATTTACTTCTTTCCATCCCCCCCCTCGAATAAGAAGGTGCCAGTCTTCACAGATGTCTCCGTACACAAGATTGTTTATTCCGCACAAACATCGTCCTTCGGCATCCCTCCGAGGACTCTATTTTTTTCATATTTATTTTGTGTGTGTGTGTGTGTGCTCGTAGTCGATTTGATCAAAAAGCCGCACGCTCGACAAATTCAAGGGGGGGGGGCGCTGGATCATTCCATTGCTGTATGCAGGGGGTGAAGACTCGCTGAAGGGAGGGGAGGAGGGATGTAGGGTCAGCCGTCAAATCAATCGCAAAAATTACGATTGATTTCTCTCGTAATGAAATAGCGTCATGCCCTTTAAAAAAAAATAGCGCCCATCAAACCTGTGTCCCGGTAATTTATTTATTTTTGTTTCCATTTAATTTTGTAAATTGTCTGCAGTCATTATCATTATTATTTTTGTGGGTGGGACGAGAAGAATAGCTCAGAGTCATTTGCCAAGGAAAAATAAAACAATTAAAATGCCTTGGAAACATTGAACCAACAGACTAAACGAAAGTACGTACTCTGTGTGGCTTGTGCGTGCCAAAAATGACAATCTTTTGTTTGGTATTGTGAGTTTGTTTCTGGGTTTTTTTTGCCTGAGGGAAAAATCCAGTTTGTGTTTATCCACATTATTTCCTTCTGGTTTCCTTGGAAGATGATGCTCTCGTTGTTTGTTGATGATGCACCTTGGTTTGTTTGTTCTCATCTCTTTTTGCTGAGCTGTCTGTCTGTCTGTCCGTCTGTCCATCTGTCTTTCCGAGGTGATGTTACTTGTCCCATTTTAAGTCCAGTGGAAGCGGCCCGGGTAAATTTCCTTTCGGTTGATTTAACCGAGCCGAATGGTTACTTTTACCGGCCAACCTCTTCCCAGTCAAAATGACCTGGTACACTGTACATCATGTAAAGTTTAACCGAACCGATTAGTCCAGTGGAAACGCACCACTCGGTCAAACGTGGCGTCCGACTTATAACCTAACACATACGTGTACATGAACTGTGCACAAAATCTGCTTCGTGTCGCGCGCTAAATGTACGTGTATGTTGACCTAATCACGCGCGATACCGACGTCATTTTTTTGTAATCTTAAAGGTCACACACAGCGCCCACATATTGCCAGCTTGGTTACTTTGACCATCATCTCGGTTAAATTGACCGACTCAAAGGTCCAAGTGGGAACGACGGTCAAATTTGATCACTGGAAATTTAACCATCGTCTCGGTAAAATTTTAGTACGGTGGAAACGCGGCGTACGTGTGTGCCCCTCTGTTTTCTTTGGAAAATGATGTTCCATTGTTTGTCGACACTTGACAATGTACAGTGTACATGTAGCTTAGCTTTTTTTTTAATCGAAAACACATTTCTGCCTCACTGGGGTATTGAATAAATAGACACAGTGGTCAAACATCCTGGATTCTGTTTGCCTTAGGGACAGCTTGTGGCTCTACATTTCTAGAAACTGGATTGTGGATGTGTGTGTGTGTGTGTTCTCGATCCTTCATACAGGAATATGTGTCTAACCATGGCTCCATGGTCTAACCAAAATGACCCAGATGAAGGTGTATTGGCACAATCAAGTAGTGCACACACCTAAGTGTGCATGTGCAGTCTTTTCAAAACTTAAACGCTGTGGCCACCTTGTGTGTGATGTGATCCCTGGGGGGGGGGTGATCCCTGGAGATGTAACGGCAGTTAGTGCATGGTTAAATGCTCCTCACCCCACATGGCATGTACAGTACAGTACACCTATTGTACATGTAGATGAAGGATGCCTGCCACCCATTGCATGACACAAGCAGTACGTTCTTAACCAGAGCTCCATGACCAGAGTGAAGGTTTTTGCTGTGGCACAATAGGCTTTACGGCAATGATATCTACACAGTAGGCCCATTTCTTTATGTGATACACAAAAATGTTGCAAACTGCTCACTGACTAAAATTACCAAAATGCAAATCTCAAAATTTAGTGGGCCTGACGTTTCGAACCTAGCGGGATCTTTCTCAAAGGCAGTTGGCACCTTTGAGAAAGGTCCTGCTAGGATTGAAACGTCAGTATTCTGGGATGCAGTGCAGTGCCTTCTGCCACACAGATTCTGAACCCACAGCTTGGGCTAGCTCAGTGGTCACGTGGTCAAGAGTAGACCTGTGCAGGGGTTAACAAGAATGAGTCGCTGGTTCGAATCCCACCCCAACCTGCTTGTGTTTCTCTATTCAGCAGGCAATCCGGCAAAGAGTTGACCATAGTATAGAGGTTTTTCAGTCGCATGCTTTTTGCTGGTCAGCATTCTATTCACGCGAATGTATGTGGATTGTGGAACGCGCGCACCTTTGAGTCATCAAAAAATGTCCAATGGAAAAACTCAGATTCAATATTTGCACATGCGCTTCCGCGAATTTGGACTCTCCTGCGGACATGCTAATTACTAGCCTTTTAGCGGTCAAATGACGTAATGTGAAAAACCTCTATATAAAGCGCTGACTATTATAAAGTGCTGACAGTGACTACACTGGATATAAAGCGCTTACAGTATTAATTATACGTCGTGTAGGGCAAACCCTTATCAAATGAGTGAAATGATTTTCTCCTCTTTGCAAAATCAAGCCAAAGCTAGAATCATGTATGGGTTTGACTCTCCCGAAGATCCAGTCACTCAGTCATGTTCGCTTTGCATCGCCCAGGCTACATTTTGTCACTTGTAGCAATCTGTAGTCGTCTTTCCATTTCTGTGATTTGTTGTCCCCTGGGCGAACGTTTTTCATTTCTTTCGTCAGTGGGGAATATGTGTACATGTCATGTATACATGTGTCCTTCCTTTGGGCATGGCCCAGTTCCTCAGTGAATGCCCTGATTAATACAGATGGCAGTAGTTCACACTTCCCCAACGCAACGCTGTTCCATACAAATCAGACGCCATTTTCCTTGCACACTACACTAGCTAGCATGTGTGTGTAAATCACACTCGTACATGAACAGTCATTTTTGCATTCAGCCAAATTGCATACATGTACATGTACAGTGTATCACTAGCAGAAGGATAATGTGGGAATGTTCTCGTACAATTTCCCACTACCGACACATCGAGACCCATTGTAAGAAACAAGTTGTGGGTTTTTTGTTCTAGGACTGCCCTGCCCTGCCCTGCCCTGCCCTGCCCTGCCCTGCCCTGCCCTGCCCTGCCCTGCCCTGCCCTGCCCTGCCCTGCCCTGCCCTGCCCTGCCCTGCCCTGCCCTGCCCTGCCCTGCCCTGCCCTGCCCTGCCCTGCCCTGTCCTGTCCTGTCCTGCCCTGCCCTGCCCTGCCCTGCCCTGCCCTGCCCTGCCCTGCCCTGCCCTGCCCTGCCCTGCCCTGCCCTGCCCTGCCCCGCCTTCCCTCTTCCCCTTCCCTTCCCCCCCCCCTTCCCTCCCTCCCTCCTTCCTCCCATCCTCAAAAGAAGAAATCACAACCCCCAAAGAAAAAACAAATAAGGAGAAAAAGCCTGCGATTCGTCCACAGTCCACACCACCCAAAGTGCCAAGAAAAATCTCGTCAGACTCCATAGAGTGCTTCTCCCGACGCACGTTCTCCACGTGAGTCCCTCCCCACCCATTGTATGCGGCCATCCCATCCTCTGCTATAATTGTGAATACATGTACATCACTCATCATTGTCTGCAGTAGCCGGCAATATTAAAAGGACAGGGGGGGGGTGGTTTCTTGCAAATAGATTTCACTCGGAATCGTTAATGCCCCCCTTTATACAGAAACCCATGCGCTTTATGGAAAAAAAAAAGCTTGACAATTCCCAATGAACACCCCCCAAAATGGAAAGAAATGCATTATATGATTATCCCAGCGAAGCCTTGTCAATCCAAGTTTTTGTTTTTTAGGGCCCGCAGAATCCGGCTTGGGGAAAAAGAAAATCTAATTGCCGCATGTCGTCGCACAAAGAGAGTCGTTAGCGACGTCTCTATCTGCATACAATTGCTATATTGAAATATATTTGCCGCATCGAGGGAGGTTTGTACATCCAGCAGAAACGGTTTTTTGGTTTTCTTGTTTCCCCACTGACAAGCTCTGCACTCACTTTTATTTAAAGATCTCATCGACTATTGATGGATCCATTATCAGTGGTTTTTCATTTTGTTTCCATTTAAAAGAGTGTTTTTGTTTGTTTTCTAATTGGTTGCAATAAAAAAAGAAGGTGTTTTTGAAGGTCGTTGGCAGCTGTATGATGAGAGACCATTTTTCTCACCTTCTGGAATAGCCTGGAAACACCTCCAGCTTGGACGGGCTTTTAGTTTTCAGTAATCCATACCTTCGGGCTTATCGGTACGCAGGTGCGTCCGTTTGTGTTGTTGTTCTTCTGACGGGTTTCTGGGTTTTGTTTTCTGCCGATTTAAGCTCTGCTGGATCGATGTCGTAATTGAAATCCGCTCGTGTCGACGGAATGAGGTTGTTTGCGTCGGGATGAAAAAAAATACGGGCTGTGATCCCTTGAGATGCACGGGCGGCAGTCGATGGTGGATTGCTTCCGACTGGTCTCCCACACCCACAGCTACTGCCCAAGCTCTCATATCGCCCTTACAGGTTACTGCTGGGGTGGGTGGTGGTTGGGTGGTGTACACTGTACAGTTTGGACTCTGGAGTATTCCACCACAGTCTGTGTTCTGCAGGACCACTCTCACGCTCCATTTTAATCGCGATTCGAAAACTGATTTTTGTTTGTTTGGGGTTTTTGGGTGTTACAAAATAAAATATGGTTGATAACGCTTACCCTAAATCCTCCTGTCAAGGAGCTGCAGGTTGGTGGTCGCTGTGGTCTTCTTGCTTTTAATTAATGATATATTACAGCCTGTTGTAGTTATTATTTTATTATAACTAGGTTATTACGTGTAGCTAAGATGGTCATTCATGGGGGTGATCACCGTGTAGGAGTGAACACTGCCAAATCGGTTCCTATCCCCGCTTCAGACCAACCGCTAGAAACTATACTAAATGATAGCAGGACCAAGGTGCTATGGTGTTGCCTCCACGGGGTGTGGCTGAAGACTGATCTAAATGCACCGAGGAAAGGCATCGGCTTTTCCCCCTCAAAAGGCCTAATAAAAGAATGGCTATTGTGCCTCTAACTTGGCTTAACAAAGGAAGGATAAAATAACTCCCTAGCCAGGGGAAAAAAATCCCGACTGGGTTGTTGTAAAATTGTGCATGTGTCCTTGCTTGAGGGTGGAGTTTGAATTGCTATTTGAATCACGATCTGATTTTTCTGTTTAGTAAGAGTGAGAATGGCATGAATACAGGTACACAGGTAGCTCAGATGGGTTAGAGAACAGGTGTTTATATCAGGGGTCTCCTGTTCAAGCCCCGCTCTATGCCAAATCTTCTTTTGCGTCATTCACACCTTGTTCCTCGTCGGTTTTTCATTTCACTTTGCTTGGGAAACGGATATAAAATGTTCTAGAAACAATCGCAGGTGTTCGCATCAGACTTTGAGCCGAAAGGACGGATCTGGTTGAATCAAAACCTCTTCTTATTTTTTATTTTTTATTTTTTATCACGTCAGTTTGCCATGCACACTCATTAGTTCGTCCTTCTGCAGTCGAGAAAAAATAATTCCTCAACCCCCCCCCCCAACACTGGCTAAGTGGGTCATTAGCCTGGACGATTCCGGCTACAATTGTGTCCTGGTGTCGTTCGGTGCAAAGCGGCCGTGATTTTAAACGCCCGGTCCGTCTTGCCAATGTTTATGACACTGGGGGACCTACATGGGATGAAGAGGAAGGGACGAGGGGCAGCTCACCCCACCACAAATGCCTCATTTCAGCACAGCTAGCTATTTCCTAGGGAAATCTCAAAAATGTAGTGGGCCTGACATTTCGATCCTAGCAGGACCTTTCTCAAAGGCAGAGAAAGGTCCTGCTAGGATCGAAACGTCAAGCCCACTACATTTTTGAGATTTGCATTTTGGTAATTCTAGTCAGTATTTTGCAACATTTTTGTATATCACTTTACGTTATTTCCTATTTAATCTCTTTTTTTCCCTTAGAGACTTTCTTGGCTACACTACTGACTGTTTACACCGCAACCATGATCCCATTTTCTCACCCCCAGGGGGAAAAGTAATTCCCCCGCGGGATTTGCTCTGTCGATTCACAGCAACAGTGATGACTCAACCCTCGACCAAAGTGCAGGTCAAACCCCGGCATTCACTGCAAGATTAGGGGTGCGGATCCGTGTAAACTCGTGCCAACAGCGCAGTGTTTGGGTAACATTTGTTTTCTGGCGCGCCCCTCTGTTTACTGACCGGGTTGAGTGATCCTTAGCGGTTTCTCTTCCAGTCTCGATCACGGCGCACAAAACCCGGAGGGAGTAGGGGATGGCGTGGGTAGGGGGGTAGCTGCTAAACCCACCCTGAATTCGCACTTGTTCTATTTAAAGCCCCTACACAACATTGGTAAGATCGAAAAACAGAAATGTTCACATATTTACATGAAACTTATACAGTTTGAAGATGGTTATAGTAGAAACCAGAAATGAGTAAAAGAAATAGTTTACGTCTCACCGAGATCTAAACTATTTTTTCGGGACAGTGCGGCGTTGAATGCTGCATTTTTGCGAAACAAATGAAGCGTTTTTCACAATTTTTTCGAGACTCGGTTGGCAGATTGAGCTGAAATTTTTACAGGTGTGCTATTTCATGCATTTGTTGGATCAGACAACGTATGGATGCTATTCTTTGACCTCGACCAATGTTGTGTAGGAGCTTTAACCGGGGAGAGTACTGCACACAGTTCCGGGGTTAAAGCGTGCTGGTAAATGAGTTGCATATCTCCGAGGTACAGCTGAGGCAAGAGACTGAAGTGTGCAAAGGTCCATCTCTATTTCCCGGGGAATTTCCCTGTGGTGTTTTGTTGTAGTGTGAAAAGGCCTGTAGCCCTGTTAGACTGCCCAAATACATTTCAATCGGGATTCAAAAACTGGGGTGTTTTTTATTTTGCTTGCCTTCAGTGCCGTTCACACAGGCTAACAAATCACGACGCAAAATAAACTAGAGCCGATTGTGATGAGCAGTTGTGGTCAAATGGTGTGCATGTCCTTGAGGGTGGCCCAGGCAGGGAGACATAGGCCGTGTCCAAAACGGGCGTCTAGAGCTAGGTCTAGGTCTTCCCCCCATTGGAAATACACAGGTGTGAAGACAATAGCCCTAGCCGTAGCTCTGGAAGCCCGTTCCGGACACGGCCATATAAACAAGCACAGCACTTCCTGCCAATCAGAGCACGAGTAGTGCATTGTAGGATAAAAAAAAAAGAGTTTCTTTTGCTGTGGAGTATTCATACACACTCCCCTTGGCAAATATTTAGCAGTAATTTAGAAGAAAAAAAGCCACACAAATAGAGGAGTCCGAATTGCAATTCAAATCACACTATTAATCACGATATTATGTTATTGTGTCCACACTCCACACACACTCAGAAAAGTGGAGTTTGGATTGCGATTCAAATCGCGATCCAAACAAGCCTGTTTATTTTGGACAGTAGAAACGGCCCTAGACTAGGGTGTGTGTGTGAAGGGGGGGGGGGTTGCTGAGGGAGAGTAATAAACAAAACCAGACTAACGAGGTTAGCCCCATTAAGTCCTCCAAGATACAATCAAGTCTTGATTAGGCGGGTGAGACTGCCCCAATCAGATGTAGATTGGCCGTGGACGGAGTCCCCAAAGCTCTGACCCAAGGAAAGGAATAAATCAAATCAAATACAGTGAGTGAAAATAGAACGGTACCTACTGACCAAAACATTCCCAAAAAAAATCCCCACCAAATCTGACAAAAGGGGGGTAGATGGGTCTGATGATTAAATCTTGGCAGCACCTTTCTCCCAGGCAGAATCAGTAGTTACATTGTTAATTAAACCTTCCCAAATCCTGCAGAACCCTATTTTAGTATTTGCCTTTTGCAGGATTCTGCAGGATTCAGGGCACATGAGAGTTGAAACATTGCAGGATTGTGCAGGATTCAGGGCACATGACAGTTGACACATTGCAGGATTGTGCAGGATTCAGGGCACATGAGAGTTGACACATTGCAGGATTGTGCAGGATTCAGGGCACATGAGAGTTGACACATTGCAGGACTGTGCAGGATTCAGGGCACATGAGAGTTGACACATTGCAGGATTGTGCAGGATTCAGGGCACATGAGAGTTGACACATTGCAGGATTCTGCAGGATTCAGGGCACATGAGAGTTGACACATTGCAGGATTCTGCAGGATTCAGGGCATTTGGGATTTATGTCACTGTAGGAAAATGAAGGATACAGGCTACTACTACTGGAGAAGGATTTTGCAGGATTTAGGGCACATGAGAGTTGACACATTGCAGGATTCTGCAGGATTCAGGGCACATGAGAGTTGACACATTGCAGGATTCTGCAGGATTTAGGGCACATGAGAGTTGACACATTGCAGGATTCTGCAGGATTGAGGGCATTTGGGATTTATGTCACTGTAGGAAAATGAAGGATACAGGCTACTACTACTGGAGAAGGATTTTGCAGGATTTAGGGCACATGAGAGTTGACACACTGTAGGAATGTGCAGGATTGAGGGCATAAGGCGATTTTGTCTGTAGGAAAATGCAGGATGCTGGTAACAATTTGGACGTCGTTGTGGCTTTTGTCAAGAGATTATCCATTCGAAAAAGGGCCCATTGTTCTAAGCTGAAAAGAATCTTGTTTAGAATGTGGACTAAAACTCAATAAGCTCAGTGCAGGATTTGGCAGGATTCAGGCAATGGTCCACAGTAGCCAGTACTACAGGATTTTGCAGGATTCAGGTCACATTCAGGTCACACTTTGAACAAGGTAGGATTGCAGGATTTTGCAGGATCCGGGTTATATCTTACAAAAAATTAGAAGGGGGTTAGGTTAAGATCCATAGCATGCGTACATTGATTTGTGGTTTACACATGTGCAGCAGGAGTTGCAGTGGTTGAACGTCTGCCTCTCAGAGCCTCTTGCTTTGTGGAACTGCCAAGAGCGCTTGCATGCATACCGTACTTGCATGGATGGATGCACAGAGCAGTGCATCGATACATGCACGAGTGGTGCATGGATACGTGCTCGAGTGGTGCAGCTCCTTAATAGGAAAACAAATCTCAACCAACGTCCCAGCGTTTTACATCGCGTTTCTTTCCGGTCGATCGCGGAAAAGGACCCCTGAAATAGAATATGAAAAATAACTTTAAAATAACCCATCCTCTCATCTATATTCGTATCCTTGTACTGCCTGTAGTCTCTCCCTGCCCCTCCCTCCTGCCCCTCCCTTCCCCTCCACCTGTTGACCCCTCTCTCCGGATCGAAATAGGGTCGGCCGATCCCAGGCTCCGGGTTTAAGACGTCCAAGATTGGGTTACAAATCCTCTCTGGTTGTGGTTTGGTGTGGTGTCCCTTTTATCAGCATGAATCTCTTTCTTTCACTCTCTCACTCTCTGTCTCCCACTCTCCCTTCCTATCTCTCTCTCTCTTTCTCTCACTCTCTCTCTTTCCCTCTCCCTCTCTCTATTTCTCTCTCTCTCTCTTTCTCTCTCACCCCCTCTCTCACTCCCCCTCTCACTCTCTCTCTCTCTCTCCCTCTCTCTCACTTTCTCTCTCCCACTATCTCCCCCCCACTATCCCTTCCTTTCTCTCTCTCCCTTTCACTCTCCCTTCCCCTATCTCTGTCCTGCTGTTTGTCTCTCTTTCTGCCTTTGTAATCTCCCTGTCTTTCTCTCTTTTGCTCTCTCTCTCTCTTCCTCTCTCTCTCTGTCTGTCTCTCTCACTCTCTCCATCTCTTGCTCTCTCTGTCAATCCCTCTCTCTCTCCCTCTGTCTGTCTCTCTCACTCTCTCTCTCTCTCACTCTCTCACTTTCTTGCTCTCTCCGTGTCTGTCTGTCTCTCTCCTCTCTTTCATTTGCTCTCTAATTTTCTTTTGCACTCAATAGGGCCTATCTCTCTGTCTCCCTCTCCAACTCGCCAGTTTTCTCATTCTATCTTTGCCACAGAAAATCTTTGTGTCTCTCTCCCTTGTCTGTCTCTGTCTTTCAATCTCTCTCTGGTTGTGTCTGTTTGTGTGTCTCCCATCCTCTCTTTTCTCTCCATTTCTGCCACTCCCCTTTCTGCCTCTGCCTCCCAGCCTTTTTCTCTCACTGTGTCTATTGTATATGTCTCTCATCAGCTTTTTTCCCCCTGTCTGTCTCTGTCCCTCACTCAGATTCTCCTGTCTGGCTCTCTTAATAACCCTCCCAGTAGTTTTATTTATTTGTTCAGGATGCCTGCGTATCCTGTGGCGATGAGGCTCAGTCCCCACTGTCCCTTTCTCCCACCAGAAATTAATTCCTAACAATCCCCTGAGATCTATCACCCTTAGGGTGAGGGGTAGGGGCTTAAGGTCAGGGTTGGGGTCACTATTAAGGGTTGTGGTTAGGGTTATTATGATAATGGTTAAGGGTTAAAGGTTAGGTTTAGCGTTACCATTAACACTAGGGTAAAGGGATGGGGTTAGGGATAGGGATAGGTTTAGACTTAGAGTTACCTTACCAGTCAAAAATAAGTAGACTCCAAGTAGGCTCCACGCGAAAATCCTTTCGCGAAAGGACTTTCGTGTGGAGTCTACTTATTTTTGACTGGTACAGTAGGGTTAGGGTTAGGGTCAGGGTTAGGGTTAGGGTCAAGGTTAGGGTTAGGTTTAGGGTCAGGTACAGGGTTCTGTTTAGGCAGAGTGTTCATTTGAAGAAAAAAGGGGGCATTTGAATCGAGATTCAAATCACGATCACGAATAATGGCGTTTATTTGGTGTGCTGGAAACGGCCCACGAACGAAGGCGACGAAGACAAAGACAGCTTGCCTGAGTTAGCTGGCCTCGTACAGCATGTACAGAGGGGGTGTGCTGCTACCATAAACCACCAGCTTGTTTCACCAAGCCAGTCTCGTCACAGGCAATTGAGCCCCGCCACCAGGTCGATACAGATTTACATAGAGACGCGACTCGTGGGCACAAAATTAATGATCACCAGCTCATCCTGCACGTATCAACCCTCAGGCAGAATGTTTCTCCGGGTTTTGGTTGTTTTGGGTCGGGAGGTTTACGCCTTAGAGCAAAGCAGAGCAGACAGCCCATGATTTGGTGGGTTTTTTTTTCCCGCTAAGAGTTATTGCATCAGTGACGTGAGGCAATGGCAGTGGTTCCTCCCAGATAAGCGTGGAGCCCCTGGATCGTCTCCCGTGGCAAAGCTCCCAGTGTCACATTGTCATTGATTTACGGCGAAGATTCATCGCAGGGGGACAGTTGGGCGGGACACGTCTTATTTCTCTCCTTTTTTGTTTCTCTCTTCTTCTTCTTCTGTTTTAAAGATAATGTAGATTTACAGTCTTGTTTCCACTTGCTGTTATCTGCCACCCTTTTTTTCTGATTTTTCGGCCTCAGGATGCAGAAAGCTGGAGCCCTGACACTAACCGTCATGTCTCCTCCACTTTATTTCGGCCTTCTTTTTTTTTTTTTTTTTTTTTTTTTGCATCCCTACAAAAAGATAAACATGCCCTTCAATCTGTTCAGGGTTCTGGTGGCATGACTTTCTCTTTAAAGATCGTCCTCTTTCCTTTTTGATTTTCATCGGATAACTCGTCCTGTTTTTTTTCACCAGTTTTTGTATCACCTCAGTGGAAAGTGGCATGCTTTATATTCCAAATTATTATTACTCCAGTCTGTGGAACGTCGCTATAACGAACGCCGATATGCCGAACATTCGGCTAGATAACGAACATGCCCTTTGGCTCCTGTTTTTTGTCTACAAGGTATGTGGCCGCAACTGCTATAACGAATGACCACTATACCGAACAAGTTTCATGGATCCCGGGATGTTTTATAACGACGTTTCACTGTATTATTATTATTATTAGGGTGTCTGACTCAGATGTTTCCATCGTTAGAGATTGTTGCCAGAAGCTGAACGACTACCGTAATCAGAATGATGAAAATTTATTTTGCTTTGGCCCCATTAAAAAAAATGGAATTCTGCAAATTCGCCCAAAACAAGGCTATAAAGCCACTCAGGGTTAAGTGCTGAGAAAAGAAGGAGAAAGGGAGGGACTTAGGAAGGCTGCAGATAGGATTT
Source organism: Luidia sarsii (assembly GCA_949987565.1). Taxonomy (NCBI): domain Eukaryota; kingdom Metazoa; phylum Echinodermata; class Asteroidea; order Paxillosida; family Luidiidae; genus Luidia; species Luidia sarsii. The sequence continues at coordinate 13,180,604 of OX465110.1, forward strand.
GACATTCCTCTTTAAAAAAGGGCAAGATTGTATGCTGGTGGGAAACATGAACCAGGAAGGGAATTCCAGAGAGAGGCAGACCGAGGGAAGAAGCTGTTTTGATACATGTACCTCTCCGTTCTACACCTTGGGAGAGACAAAGTGTATGGGTGGGAGGAGGCAAAGAGCCTGGTTGCTCGCTGAAATGTCCTAAAATGGGGCAGGATTACTGGATTAGATCTCTAGGGTTCAGGGTATCGGGCCCTCTGACATTTGAAGGTTGGTGTGAAGTTGACTGTCTCTTTTCTTTCTTCAAATGACAAGCAGCGGTAAGGGAAATAGACTGGGAGGTTGCAGTTGATCAGGCCAGTGGATTAGTACGAACATTGGTCTTTGAGACCACTCTGCTGGACATCTGTGCAGCTCCTTGGTCTCAACACACTCTTACATGCTCCCTAGTCCTCCAATACTCTTTGGTCAGGTAGTACCCGTGCTGCGCAGGGAGCGCGCTTGGTCCGCACTGTCCGACAATTATTGTTTAGGCAGCTAGGGGAGCATGTTGACAGAGCTTGTTGACACTGAGGAGTTGAGTTTTTGTGGTGACAGGTCCATGTGGGTATTTTAAGGTAAGCATGGGAATTAATTGCCATCTGCTTACCGACTACAAAGTTGTACGTGCTGATGGTAGAGACATACAACGTGTACATGTGTGGTTGTAACACAATATTATAATACATACATGTAGATGGTAGAGGGCAGAAAAACAACCTTGTACTTGTACCAGTACCGGTACCTACCGTACATGTGCATGGAACATTTTTCTTATATACGTAGGTACTGTACATGTATGTTATTCATGTCTCATCATAAGACAGGGTCCAGTGTATAGGGCTGCCAGTGTACTCATTTTTCTGGCCTATGGTTCATTTAATGTACCATAGGCTTATTGTAAATTTACAGTAATCCTCTCCCCCCACCCAAAGCCTCTTGGCTTACGGCTGTGGCTTGTACACAGAGGCTGGCCGGCTGCTTTACACACACAGCCGGAGCCAATTCCCACAGAGCCACTGCGCGCCATATCGGGTTGCAGCCAATTATCATTGGAGACAGACAATAAGGAAGTGTCCGGGACATAACGCTCACATACTCATGCCCATGCCTAAGCAGTACTGTCAGTGAGGGGTAATTTAGCCTCGCTCTGTTGCATCAGACCCCATCTGAGGAAAGACAGAAATTGCCGCCGCAACTTTTTTTTTCAGGCAAAATTCGCGTCCCAATGAAGACAAATTTGTTTGCTAGATCCCTCTCCATCCAACACGTTTCGCGAATTGAATTCAGTAATTTGTTCTTTTCTAGACAGAGAGGATGGAGGTGAGGAGCTCAGTAAGAAATTGACAGCGCGACAAATGTGAAGATTCTACTCAGAGGATAGTTTTTCTATTACTGTATGTACTAACGTGTACATGTAGTATGTACAGTAGCTTCTTGGATGACTCAACTGTGGACATTTTCTGCCTACATGTGTAGTACCCATGTTTGTATGCAACACTGGGCTCTGGGCTCTGGCTAGGTAAAAGGGCTGTTTCTACTGTTCCAAATAAACATGATTATTTGGATCGCAATTTGAATTGCGATTCAAACTCCACTTCTTCTTTAAGTGGGGACGTCGGCACACAACAGACGCGATTATTAGTGGGATTGAAATCGTGATTCGGACTCCACTATTAGTGAGACTTTTGCAAATAATCGTGTTTATTTGTGACGCGACGTGTGTGGGAATGCTCTGCTGAATCTTACCGGGTTTTGTTTTGGTTTGAGCGTGCGGTGCATCCCACAATGCACCGCTCGACTGACAGGAAACTTACATGTACATGTAGTACTGTGCTTATTTACAGTGTGTCTCTCTGCGTGGGCCACCCTCAAGGACACACCCATGCACATGGCGGCACAAATAAACCTGGTTATTTGGAGAAAAAAAATGCTCATTAATTCCGAATTGTGATTAAAATCCCACTAGTAATCGTGTCTATTGTGTCCACACATGCCAAAGATGAAGTATTGTGATCCAAATAATTTTGTTTATTTGGGACACTGGAAACAGCCCTACACACTGGCCTACAGCTTCATGTCTTTATGCGTGGCTCGTGGTGGTTTGTTTGTATCTTAAAATGTCAAAGAAATGGCAAAAAGAACGATACAGCGTGTAGCCATGCATGGTTTGGACTGTCACTGCGCTCGATGGAAGACAAGGAGAAGGTCCCCCCCAAAAATACGAGGGCTTGGCCAGGGAGGGAACTGCGACGAGTTGTCATGGCCGTTGTGTGTCAGGGTTTGTCTCTTTGGTCCAGAGTGCCTTGCTGGGTACCAGTCCAAAGGCAATAGAAAAGCAGCTTGTCAGTGTTTGGTCACCAGTGACGGTAGAATTGCTCCAGAAAGCGGCCCTACAGGGAACCAGATTTTGGAGAAAAAAAAAAACATTCCAATTTTAAAAAAGAAGAAAATTGTGATCTTGAAGAATTAAGCAACATCAATGCCAGATACACTGTGGATGCCTGATTTGGGGTTGTTGTTTTTTCTTGGATTGTGTTGTTGTTCATGTTCGGCGATATTCAGCTTTGCAGGAGATGGAGAAGTTGGCACAAGGGATTCTTTGAAATTCATACATTTTCCCATTTCTCGTCAACTCTTCCTCTTCCCCGCCTCCACTTCCCTGCCTCCACCTCCCCTCCTCCACCTCCCCTCCTCCACCTGCCCGCCTCCACCTGCCCGCCTCCACCTCCCCGCCCCTCCCCCATCGTCGGCAGAAGAACAGTGCCCCTCCCCCTGCCGCATTGCTCAAGCACAGAGCATAGATCTGAATTATATTGCTGCACTGAGGAGACGGGAGTTACCTTGGCAACACATCCCGGGCGGCGGTGGGGGGGGGGGATTCTTTCTGTTCTTTTTTTTCATCTTGTTGGCCTCACGCCTCACAGATGTTCCCGAGAGGTCTGACTGCCGGTTGGATATTGAAGTCAAGTCCGATAGGAAAGGAGAGAGGGAAAGAGGAAGGAGAGGGAGGGGGCCGGGAAAGGGGGTGGGGAAACTTGAGTCAAACTGAGTTTAAATGTGCAGAGCTACTAACATGCATAAAGCCCACTACTGGTACCACTAAGTCAAGAGCATTAAGACAGTTAGCTGATGCCTACTCGGGTGTCATGAAGGAATCCCCTCCACACTAATCTGTCCAGCGTGGCAGTCCTCAGCTCTTCAACTCTGCCAAGTCCTGTATCTCTCTTCACCATACCAATGTAATTTGTCTTCTCCCAACCCCAACCCCCTTTTTTTCTCCCATTGTCATGTGATGGATCGACAATACAAGACTAGCAGAGGGCTCTGGATGGCGTACACAATGCCCTGTCAGCCGCAATCTTCTGATCCATAGTTTTCAGAAACCTTTGGAAGACCTCCATTTAGAATGGTATTTCTCACATGATCCCCCCCCCCATGAAATGTCGAGAGCCATTCTTAGCATACATGCATATACCCCCATCAAGAACCCTTTCTTGTTGTACTGTTAACATGGTTAATGCCCACGATTCTGCACCATATAGAAGTACAGGTACATGTACATGTACACTGCTAAGTCTTCTGTGCGTGTACATGTGCGTGAATACAGTTACCTGTCATAAAAAGCAGAGCTTTGGCAAGCTAATTTGACAACTGTTCACGGAGCAAGTTTTGGTTGCAGGAGATGCCCTGGGACATAGGCCCCAGGACAAAAAGCACGGCACAGACGCAACCATTAGATTTAGAGGTTTATGAACCGAACTTTGTGTACAAGTCCCTGCCCCAGGCTCGCGCTTCTTGCCCGTCGCGCAAAAAAAAAAAAATCCCAGACCCTAATTGAATATACAGCTCGTGGTCTGTCGACAGATGTGAAGGTTTGTTGTCCTGTTCAGTACAGAGTTTACATGTGAGGAACTCAGGTTGATGACTAGCTCTTTGATGCCTGCGACATTATTGAAGCACTGTTGTAGGGAGAGAGAGAGGACCATGAAGAGTCTGTACAAATCAGCGTGCCAATGAAAGTGTGTACACAGTGTACTCATGGTCACTCACGCTCTTGATTAATATAAGGATACTTGTACGTGCGCACTGCACACGTACATGTACTGTACATGTATGGACAAGGTGCCTGCGCCATGTACGGTACACTACATTGCACATGAACATGTCCTTGAACTTACATTACACAGAGATGTATCATTCATGTCCATATGGTCCAATCTGTTTGTACTTTCACACACGTGGGGCCATTCCAATTCTGATACACGGCGCACGCGTGTACTTTGACCCAAGGTTGCTTTTTCTGCATGGCCGGCGTGTTCGTTATCTATTGTAACAATGCTGTCTACATAAATATGACGATGTACACGTACATGTATTTGAACAGCCGCATATTGTCGGCTTTTTCACCAAATGTCAGATCCATTCCAAACTACTTGTCCCAACCTGTTTTTTCCTACCTTTAATGTACTCTCCCCTTAACCTTTCCTCAAAGTTTTAATTATGAGAACTGTAGGCCCTGTGATTTGTGAATTATGAAAATTATTATGAAATGGGTCTTAAAGCACAACATTGGTCGAGGTCAAAGAATAGCATCCATACGTTGTCTGATCCAACATGTATGCATGAAATAGCACACCTGTGAACATTTCAGCTCAATCCGCCAACCATGTCTCGAGGTCGTGAAAACCGCTTCATTTGTTTTGCGAAAATGCAGCATTCAACGCCGAACTGTTCCGAAAAATAGTTGAGATTTCGTTGAGACGTAAACTATTTCTTTTACTCATTTCTCCCAAAATACAACGTTTTGGACAGAAATATTTCAGTGAGAGGTGTCTACTATAACCATCTTCAAACTGTATAAGTTTCATGTAAATCTGTGAACATTTCTGTTTTTCGATCTTACCGATGTTGTGTAGGGGCTTTAAACAAGGCTGCTGACTTTCAAAGCAGCTACGTGGATGGATTTGTCAGATCCTGAAAGCGATAAACATGTACCGGGTAGCGTAACGCACATGAGCCTTGGATTGTCTGCTTTCCTCATTTGTTCATTTCCTGGTTAATTAACAATGCTGCCTTACATGCTGTAATTAATTGTACTTGTACATGTACATTAAAGATATGAATGTATTGTACACGTGTACTGTACATGCACATTACTTTACACTATACAGCTATAGAGGTTTTTTATTCACATGCTGTTTGCCTGTCAGCTTTCAATTCACGCCGATTATATCATTATTATCAAAATGCAAATCTCAAAATTTAGTGGGCCTGACGTTTTGATCTTAGCAGGACCTCTCTCTGCCTTTGAGAAAGGTCCTGCCGGGATCGAAACGTCAGGCCCACTAAATTTTGAGATTTGCATTTTGGTAATTTTAGTCAGTAAGCAGTTTGCAACATTTTTGTATATCACTCACACAGATGATTGAGTGACACAAAATGGTAACACAAATCTAGGATGACCGGATCCCCACAGGTTTTGGACAGTAATGAGGCACTGTATTGTCTGCCACATACTGTAGGTGCGTCGCTTGGATTGGGAGGGGGGGGGTGTGGGTGAAATACATGTAGCATGGTGTATAGGGAATACTCGTGAGGTGCATGCACGCGTGCCTGACAAACATTCCCCCAATAATTGTATTCATGAGCACTGGTGTACAGATACGCGGAACGTGAGCACCTTTGAGTCATCAAATGTGCAATGGAAAATTGGAAATACTCAGATTCGACATTTGCATGCGCTTCCGTGGATTTGGACCACTCCTGTGGACATGCTAATTAGCCTTGGCGATCTCGTGACGTAATTTGAAGAAAAAACCCTCTATATATCACGCTTATTATGAACAATGTACATGTATACACCTTGGATAACTCTTGATAGCCCAAAGACACACAGGAAGGACGGAGACACACACACACACAAAGACACACACAGGCCTCTCACACTGAAATGCACTTCCTTCTAACCTGGTTAACATTGATTCGCTATCTACATGTATATTTCATTTCGTTTTGGTATTTCTCAGGGCAAGTACAAACATGAAAATAACAAAACCAAACACTACTGTACATGTACATGGTAGCACCCTGAAGGATTGCCAAATTTGCAAACGTTATCACAATTGAGTGGCTCTCCAAATTCCTCAATAATAACACAAATATAATAATCGTAGAAATGTATATTAGATAAGAAAAACAGCCGAAATTCCAGCTAATTGTTTAGTGTATTATGTATTGATGAGCTACACAATGTACTGTATATTTTCATGTGTTTTTTTGTATGTTGTGAGCAAGTTTTATGACCTATGGAAAAAGTGCTTTATACTGTCCAATCCATGGATGGTCCATGTACATGTAAATGCAGAATGCACATTGTAGTGTGGAACATGCATGTGTACATGTAGTATAGTGCATATGTACATGTACATGTACCTAGATGTACTCTATTATGTAAATGCACATTTATATGCATTCATGCATGCAGCCATGCACACTTTGCATACTGTGCATGTACATGTACAATGTGTGCAGATGTACATGTAATGTGATCCTGCACGTATTCATTCCACATCCATTAGCTTAATTAAACACTCTTCCCCTTTGACACGCTTTGCGCTTCGGTCCAAATTACGGGTACAGGTATAGGGGCTACTCAGTCGCAGTGAATGCATGGTGCAGTCTCTCATGTCTGCTGCAGTGCATACATGTACATGTACATGTACATCCTGTACATGTACATGTGAATGTACCGCGCTACATGTTATTTGCTCTCGTGTACAGAACTTGCCGTTACTTCTTTTGCATTGTTGTTCCAGTAACCACACGCCAGATGTGTCAAAATAAATGCCACCAATCCAATACTGATTAGTATTGATTACTCTACTGTATGTTAAGATTGTTTTTGGAATAAATAGGTTTGCGGAGACACCATGTAAATCCTCTTTTGTGAGTAAGTGTGGTTCTGAAAAGAACCAGAGGAACTTGACGTTTCTAACAGTATACTCTGCTCGTCTTCAGGAGAAGACGAGCAGAGTATACTGTTCGAAACGTTAAGTTCCTCCGGTTCTTTTCAGAACCACACTTACTCACAAAAGAGAATTTCAAGGTGTCTCCGCAAACCTATTTATCCTGATATTCTCACCATGCAAACCTTCAAATCCCATAAGATTGTTTTTGTTTTACACCCATGTCTTTTTTTTTTAGGGGGGTGCTCAATGCTCATGCATTTCTGTTCTTGTAAACTCAGGAATTTTTTTCTCTCCCCCATTCTGTGGGCAGATGCATTTAGTCAGGACAGTGCAGGTGTTGCATTACTGCAGGCCCCTACGTGTTTAGCGATATCGACGCACATGCATCTTGCTTAAATTGTTACGTGGACAGTTTTGTATTCTGCTCAAACCAATCGATCCGTGAATCATGCATGACCGTTGCCGCGCGACCTTCACTACCAGCTGGTGCCTGGGAATTGCTGAGGCTGAAAAAAGGGGGTAGGAGAGGGAGAGGGGGCAGGGGAAATGAGGAAAAAGCAACCCCCAATGATTTTTTTCTGGTTGTCATATATACGGTATGGTTTTTATTACATTGGTTATCTGTTTTTACATGTACATCGTTGGGAATGTAAATCAGTGTGGGTTCGCCCTCTACTAAATTTTCATACAATGTATAATCAGTTTTGCATTCAGAGTGCTTTGCCCGATTGTCTGCTGGAAAAACAAAACTACTGGCAGCTCGGGTGGGATTCGAACCCTCGACTCCTACTTTCCAATGCAGACATCCCGACCACCTGACCACCAAGCTGGTCAAGGTTGTGTGGTGGATTTGAACTTGTATAGCAACGTGAAAGGCATTTAGTCGTACATAGATGCAATAATACAGAACTCCATCGTCGGTACACCGGTGTTGAAAACAAGACGGTCGGGAACCTGTGTGACCGACCTAACCGACCCAGCCTTAATAACACACGTTCATTACATGTACATGTAATGTAAATACGCGGTACTTGTAATATGTGACACAGAAGAAGACTCTACTTGCGCAGAAAAGAGTGTGGAAAAGAGTTTCCACACACAGCGGCTTAAAGTTGTGGGGTGAGAAAATCTACACTGTATCAAATTTTAGGATTTTGGTTGTTTTTGTTTTTTGGTTAGTGTCTATATTTTCATTTGCTGATTGGAAACATGATTTTTAATCTAAAACTTGGTTTGTTTGACTAAAACTTGAAATTTTAGGAGGTTTTGGGGATAAATCCCTGATCATGATTTTACCTCATTTTGGCTCTTTTTTGTTGTTGCTGTACCCATTTTAGATACTGTGTTGATCCGTCGAGTACCCTAACCCTCCTTTGAATTAGAAATTATGTCTACTGTAGTTCTGGTACAGTACAAGAACAAATATGGCGGACAAGAATTCAAAATCCTTGTGGCAGGCTTTCTGAGATTCGATCAGAAATGGTTTTGACTTCTGGTGGGTGGGGTGAGGTCGATTTAGGGTCAAGGAGGAGTACATAAGCTATCATAGCAACAACTCCTTCATCAGATACTGTACAATGATGAGACTAGCACTAGCAGTCTAGCACCGCTATCTCTACACAAGTTCACCTTAGTCTGCCGACCGGTGTTCAATCCCTTTTTTCCCCTCCCCTGTTTTTCTCTTTTTGTCCAGGCATCAAGGTGGGCGAGACCACCGCCGACAAGATGTTCACGCTGAATGAGGTGGAGTGCCTCGGGGCGTGCGTCAATGCTCCCATGGTACAGATCAACGACCACTACTACGAAGACTTGGAACCCAAGGACATGAACGAGATTCTGGATGACATCATCGCCGGCCGCTCACCCAAGCCGGGCCCCAGGTACGTTGTCAATCCCTCTGTCCCGTCCCTACTGTGTCTCCCTCCCTCTCTCCTCCCTCGCCCTCTCTCTCTCCCCCACTTTCTCCCCCACTCTCTCTCTCTCTCCCATCTCCCTCTCCCTCTCCCTCCCCCTCCCCTTTCCTTCTCCCTCTCCCTCTCCCTGCACCTCCCTTCCCCCTCCCCCTCTCCCTGTCATGATGCAATCGTGACGTTATCAAAATGCGTGTTTTTAAAACACATATTTGCCAAAGGTCATTCTTCTCGAAATTTGGTGGACGTTTAGCTATTGAGCTGGACATTCTAAATCCTGAGTTTGGAAGCAATTGATCATTGTTCAGAATTATTATGATTTTTTGAAAAATATAATGAAGTCCCAAAGACTTTGTGCACAAATTATGCACGTGCGTTTTGGGGTAGGAATGGAGGTTACGGGTTCGAACCCTGTTGATGTCAATTTTTTTTCCCCAATTTATCATTGTTATTGTCATATACACATCGGTGCCCAGATTGCCAAATGACAGTAGGCATTGCCTCAGACCAGTTGGTTCACAACTGGCTCAGTCCAAGCACAACTGTCCAGTGGGTTTCCGCCCGATGCAAAAAAAGTGCATGTGTCCTTTCTTCAAAAACAAAACAAACGTATGATGGACTGAGACAAATCTAGGATGACCGGATCCCCACAGGTTTTGGACAGTAATGAGGCACTGTATTGTCTGCCACATAGGTACGTCGCTTGGATGGGGGGGGGGGGTGGGGGTAAAATAGCATGGTGTATAGGGAATACTCGTGAGGTGCATGCACGCGTGCCTGACAAACATTCCCCCCATAATTGTATTCATGAGCACTGGTGATGTATGTATTTTGCTTGGCATTCTGCATGTACATTTTGACAGCTGTTGCTTCCCAACATCTTCGCTCGGTCGATGAGAGATATCTTCCACTTTTGTTGTCGCGGTTAGTTCCTACATCAGTGGATGGAGATGTCTACAAAAATAGGGCATGTTGTTTTGTTTTTTTACTTTCTAAAGATCAGGGTGCATTTCTTATTTGTAATTCAAGCAAATTGTTGCATTCCTGTTGTTGACTGTTCATGTAAATGACCAAAATGGAAATCTCCAGAAACAAAAAAAAGTAAGATAGCCAAAGGCACACAAATCACAGGGTTTTGTTTTGCCCTTAAAAGAGGGATTTTGCCCGCGCAGTTTTCTCTGCCTTTTCCCCCAGAGCTCAAGATCAAACGCAGATGCAAAGATGAAAGTCTTGCTCGACGCGCATTTGAATACCAAATTGGGATCTGTTCCGTTCAGTGTTAGTTCTCTAGAAAGTAAACAAAAAAGAAATCAAAAACTTGGATTTGCATCAATGAATATCTAATCCTAGTCCTTGTGAATCAGATTTCTGCCTTTGAGAAAGGCCCTACTGGGAGGAGAACATCAGACCCTTGATAGCTCAGAGGTCAGAGGTCAAATTGTCTCAAATGGACGCCCTTCCCTTCTTGGCTAACTATCTTTTTTGCCAGGGGTGGGACACACAGCCTGTAACGTTTAACCATTAACTGCCGGATGCTTGCATCTCTGGCTGAGAACTATTGTGAATGTATCATCTTGAGCTAGTGGCAGGGTTGGTGCACTGTAACTGTTTAACCCATTTCCATGGTGATTGAAGAGCTTCCTCATCGCCGAGTGGTTCAGGGCAAAACAGCGCACTTTTTCTTCTTTTTCCTTTTTAAAAACTAGTTGGCAATGATTCACAGGCAGACAGCCTTAATGGATCCGCCCTCTCTATCTGAGCTTAGAAACCCCACTTTGAGGGTTCTGCAACCGCAAGCCATCTCCTTACTCAGACTCCGATGGGTTGGATACCGTCTGGCTTATATCATTCAATCTCTGCAAGACAAGATGGCTCCATCATCCCTCCAGTTCTGTCACAGAATGCTTGGCAACCGCCAATTTTTTTTATTATTTTTTTTTTGGGGGGGGGGGTTAGGATCGTTTACCCCTGGAGTTTTTCTTTTTGATATATTTTTTAATAGCCCCAATACTTCAGAATGCAAACAAGGCTGCGGCAATTTGGAACCTTTTGGCAGGTCTGGCGGTTTTGGAATAGCCGAAAGTTCGTCTATTTGTCTCGGTCAACCACCTGTGCACCTAAAATCCTCAATAAATTGCTGACATTTTATTTACAGGTGCTCGAGATTTTTTGTCTTCTTATTTTTTGTCGCAAAGCGAGCCTGCCCATTTGTGGAATCAAATATTAGTCCCGGCTGGGTCCGGATGATTTGTGAGTGAGGCTCTTGACTGGGGGTCATTGTGAAACGGTGAAAGTCGTTCATTTGAAACCTCCCTTCCTTCCCTCCTCCTCCTCCCCCCATCCCTCGTCATGGATGACAGCTATACGATGTCTGTGTGTGTGGCTCGATAGTGGAGTGACTCGGGGGGGGGGGGGGGGTGAACGTTGATCTCAACTCTCCCTCCCCTCCCTTCTTCCAGCAAATCCGGCCCCCGAAACCAACCCCCACCGTCTGTCCCCCGGATACGTGTGATACAATCATACACGTAACTGCAAACTGACCTGAGTGCCATAGATATAACATGATGTTTGCGTCGAAGAGAATGTAATTCAAAGAGGTTTTGCCCTTACTCGACGTGGTAAACACTGAATGCTCAGTGCTTTGCCCGGTGCCTGATAAAAATATTTCAGGCAGCTTGGGCGGGATTCGAAGACACCGGGCAAAGCACTGAGCATTCAGTGTTTATCACGTTGAGCAGGGCAAAACCTCATTGAATTACATTCTCCTCGACGCAAACATCATGTTATATCTATGATGCAACGCGGTACCCACCGCTATACATTATTCGAATCCACCACACGACCTCGACCAGCTCGGTGGTCCAGTGGTTAAGATGTCCGTACTAAAATTCGGGAGTCGCGGGTTCGAATCCCGCCCGAGCTGCCTGAAATATTTTTATCAGGCAGCGGGCAAAGCACTGAGCATTCAGTGTTTACCACGTTGAGTTATGGCAAAACCTCTTTAAATGACCTGAGTGCCTTCATCAGAGATCATTTGCTTCCATTTTTTGGCCCCTTGGTTCAGACAGAATGTGAAGATGTGATAGAGGGGCAACTCCCTGAGGTTTTGTGGGAGAGGGGAGGGATGAGTCTCTGTAGTTGGACGAGAAACTAATTGTTTGATGGCTTCTTGGCCGGCTGCTTAAACTCGCAGTAGTGAAGCTCAGGGATTGGGATGAGGCTATCCCTTTAAGTTCTATAAGTTCCTAGTCAGTTTTTCCTGTATTTAAACCAAAATAAATGCGTCCACTTTCTGTGATCCCTGAGCTGCTGTAACCAGGTTTACAACAATTAGTTGTTTGCATATACACCACTGTATGAATGAAAATGGGGGTGTGATCCCTGGAGATATACATGTAGTTAGTACAGCAGTTAGTAAACTAGTGAAATTGCTTCTGACTAGCGGCCCCCACCCAAGCAAAGATTAGTTGAATTTTTTTTGGGTGGAGAAGAATTTGCAATGATTTGTTTTTACTGGACTGTGACTTGAACCGTGATGCCCAGCCTGGCTAGTGGCTAGTCTGTACTCTCCAGTGCTACTGTACCGGTGCTCTAACCACGTGGGCTATTCAGCCCATTTGGAGGGGCAGTCTTTCCCAAATAGCCAACCACATGGTGGGGGCGCCAGTCAGGAGCATCCAACTATTATCTACCAAAAAAAGGAATAATTTCCCAACCAGTTTTCCCCTCTCTCTCTCTCTCTCTCGTGGTTGTTTCTTTTAAATTCGCTAAGGGCGGCATTGTCGCCCGTAGATTTCCATTTTGCCGATCAGGGAAACGACTGCCGGCACTTTATGTGCATCAGCACGGGTGTTGTCTGGTTGGCGAGGCTTGATTGCCATAGCGACCAGACAGTTATGCAAATAAGTCATCAATCGTTGTCAATGCTGTCTCGACAACATGATAACAAGAAAGTACACCGAGCTTTGTCGGGCAGTGTATACGGAAGATTCGCGGGTAGATTGGAAGATTTATAAAGGTATATTGCCTGTAGTTTGTCATTGGCTGCCTAGTATGTCATCCTGCCGAGGTTTTACTCATTTCCTAGATAGAGTGTTGGTTCACACATCTTCCATGGGAGAACAAGCAATCGTACTGTAAGCATAGAGCATCGTGTTCATGCAAAAGATCCTTGCTTTCAAAGTACACACATACAAGGAGATTCACCGAAAGTCCACAAAAAAGGGATGCAGAATGTTTCCCACCGGCTTGCTGACCGAAATGACCCAAACTCAAACATTGTTTTTGATCCTATCAGCGAGACCTTTCTCAAAGGCAGAATGCCTTCTGGCCCTCCTTCAGTTTTGGTAAATGAAAGTGGTACATGCATGCGTGAAGGGTGGTAGCCTTTGATCAAGGCGCATGCGGTGAAATAGTCGCGATTGCTCTGTTTCAGAGCGTTTGCACCAAATTTCAACATTATTGTGCAGCCTGCGTGCCAAGGGCGAGGAGAAGCATTTGCTTTTGATATCTAGGCCAAGGATGCATCATGGCTGGTCGTGTTGTCGGCTCTGCTCTTTCAAGTCAGTGTTGGCAGTTCAAGGGGAGCAAAGGCCTGGCAGCGATATTTTTTCCCGTACCACATAAACGCTATGGGCCCATATGTTTGTGCACAAACAAAGTATGAAGAATTGAGTCTCAGGTCACTCAGATTGTTCACGTACAGGTACATTGTAATTGCTGTTCAGAAATCCTTATTGGCTATGCAGAAAGCCTATATCCCTAGCTTTAACTTCAACTGGTATAGCCCCCTCCCCTCCCCTTGCCCCCACCCCGTAAATTGTTTGTGCACAAACAAATATGGTTTATATGGTACGGGAAAAAAAATTGCGGCCTGGCAGACTTCTCCCCTTTACCTCTGTGAAGGTCAGGTCAGGCCAGGTCAGGGAGAGGGGGGTTAGGATGAAACTAAGGCACGGTGGGGAGGGGGGATCGTGTTCGGCATATTCATCACCCTCCTTGGTTCGTGAACGCGTCATTGCGGACGGATGGGCGAGCGATAGGTCCTTGACTTTGACCAAATATGCCGCTCCTCTCACGGGTCACGCGCCGGGGAAAACATCCTTTGCTGTCCTGAGGCAATTGTGAGGGAGCAAAGAGGCATGCTCCTGCACGCCGACGCCACACTCGAGTCTACATCCCTTCAGCACCCACGCTCTCTTTCCCCCCCCCCCCTCTCCCCTCTAGCCTCACCCCCGAACGACGGCAGAAGTTATCCACCCTTCTGCCGTCCCACCACCCAAATCACCGCCCCACGAATCATCGCGTCCTGATATATTGCACACGTGCCCGCACGGCCAATATGCTGGGGCTGTGCGGCTAATATTGGGGATGAAACAGACGGCCGCGGTGCCACCGCCACTGCATTAGTTATTGATTACGAGTCATGATCGTGATCTATCGACGAGTAATCCCGCCCAATAATAAACTGTGGTAATCCGAGCACGGGCCATTCTTTCCACACAAAAAAGGAAAAAAAAAGAGAGAACAGAAAATCGTCGAGGACATGGTGTGGCCCTTAGATTTCCATTTTGCTAATCAAGGAAGTGACTGTCTGCACTCAATATGCATCACCACAGTGGTGTCTGGTTGGCGAGGTTGCATTGCCATAGCAACCAGACAGGTATGCAAATAAGTCATTGACCGCCCATGTCAGTGCGGTGTTGAGAGAAGGTATTGCACTGCTTGCACTCGCTGCTTCAAAGGCTGCAGCGGCTGAGGTATTTCCCCCCGAAAATCACACGCCTGGCGACAGCACAGCAGCCTCTTCACGCAAAGTTTTCAGAATTTGGCTTTTCGGACCACTTACTGTGGGTGCTTTTTTTTGGGGGGGGGGAGCGGGCGATTGTCAGCGTCGGTCGATGACTTGGCAGGGTCCAGGGAGGAAGGGTACTTGTGTTATGCAGATGGTATGCAAAGTGCTAGCCGGCGGTGGGGGGGGGGGGGGAGGGCTTCTTTCCGGTCATATTCCCCGTCGATTCGATACACCCATACATTAGGACAAAACATGTTTACCCCACAGATTGAACATGCATGTGTATGCGCCTCGTTCCAAGAGCACTTGACTTGCACCGTAATGAAGAACGACGAGACACTCTAATAGCTTCCCCCTTCTCCTCCTCCTCCTCCTCCTCCTCCTCCTCCTCCTCCTCCTCCTCCTCCTCCTTCTCCCCCTCCTCCCCCTTCTCCTCCTCCTCCTCCTCCTCCTCCTCCTCCTCCTCCTCCTCCTCCCCTCCTCCTCGTCCTCCTTCTCCTCCTCCTCCTTCTCCTTCTCCTCCTCCTCCTCCCCCTTCTCCTCCCCCTTCTCCTCCTCCTCCTCCTCCTCCTCCCCTTCTCCTCCTCCTCCTCTTCCTCCTCCCCTTCTCCTCCTCCTCCTTCTCCCCATTCTCCGCCTCCTCCTCCCCATTCTCCTCCTCCTCCTCCCCATTCTCCTCCTCCTCCTCCCCCTTCTCCTTGTTCTCCTCGTTCTCCTCCTCATTCTCCTCCTCCCCTTCTCCTCCTCTTCTCCTCCTTCTCCTCCTCCTTCTCCCCCTGCTCCTCTTCCTCCTCCTCCTCTTCCTCCCCCTCTTCCTCCCCACCTCCTCCTCCACCTTCTCCTCCCCTTCTCATACTCCTCCTCCCCTTCTCCTCCTCCTCCTTCTCCTCTTCCTCCTCCTCCTTCTTGTCTTCCTATCCTTATTGGACTGTATCCTAAAGGTCACGTCGGACAAGACAAAATTACAAGGGGAGGGTTTCTGGGAGGATGTTCAACGTTCAATCACGGAGTGACTGTCACCCTGATGTTCTCCAAGTTCTCATCGAATTGAAAAAAATATGCGATAGGCTGCTTTGTCATCTCTAAGGAATGCTCGTCTCAGAGATTTCAAAATTGTCGTCAATTCCTTCGTTTAGCGCAGTCCCTGAGGCTGCATATGTCACTCCCAACGTCAAATCTAGAAAACCATCTGAACTGCACAGAGAAAAGAAAAAAGAGAGTAACTTTCAATAGCACAAATGATATTTTTTCCCCTTCTTTAGAGAGAGAGAGCATCTCAATATCCTGAAAGTTTCTTTTCTCTGATAACTAACAGTTGAAGACTGGGGTTTTTTCTCTTCTTTTTATTGAGAATTGAGCTTGAGACTGCTTCGCGCAGCACCACTTTTCGTTAACAAGGAAAGCTGAAAGCAGTACATGTATGCCTACATGTACTGCACAGGACTAGAATTTGGCAACCTTCAGTAGCACAAAACGCAGTTTTTCTCTTCTTCTTTTTTTTTCTCTCTCCTTTCTGTTTTCATCATTTCTAACCTTCCCCCAAACGCAGGACCCCACTTATTCATCGCCAATGTGACATCTGATATGAGCACCAGTGGCTGGGCATTGAGATTCTGAATTTTTCAGGGAGTTTTGATGAGGCGGTGAAAAGGGCACCAACAGATGCTCATGAAACGCTCATTTCCTGACGGCCCGTCGCCCCCCAAAAATTTTTATTCGCTGTCTGTTCTGCTTTTTTTTAAAGCAAAGTGCAACAATCGTCTTACCAGACCTGTAAAACCGAGTCGTTCCAATGTCAGATACATGTACTGTAGGTTTGCGACGATGTCGAGCCTGCAATTTCGTGGGAGTGTGAGTGCGGCTCTGAGAAGAGCCGGTCACTGCAGATGAGATTTGAAGATATGCACGGCGGAATCACAATGCAGAATGCGCGTGTTGTTGACACTGTGTGCATAATCTCTCTCGGAGAAGGAGTTTGGCTCAGAGAAGAGCCGGTAACTTTAGAATTTATACCTGTTTTTTTTTTTTTTATTATTCGAAAGAGCCTTGTCAGTTTTTCCTGTGTTTGTTGGACTTAAATTGAAAAAAGTTACATCAACTTTGTGTGGTCCCTGTGCTGCTGCAAAGAGGTTTTCAACAATTACTTGTTTGCATATACCGTATATAGGCCCTACATGAATGAAAACAGGGGTGTGATCCCTGGAGATGTAAGTACGCCACAGCAGTTGATACCGGTAGATAAGACTTGAAGGTTTGCATGGTGGAAATACTAAATGGAAGGTTTGTGATGACACCATGTAGCACTTCTCTTTCAAGGAGTGTGGCTCTAAAAAAAACCGGCAGTTAATAGTTAAATGCTTCTGACTAGCGTCCCAGCAAAGATTAGTTGACTATTTGGGAAGGCTGCCATCTAAGGGACAGATAGCTTGGGTGGTAAGAGCCCTGGAACACAAGACAAGTCCCAGTCCAGTTTTCTTTGCCAAAAATTTCCCGGTTATTCCCCTTTATTTTGGACGATTACAATGGCTTTATCAATAGTCGTCGTTGTGACATTCACCAATACGTTTAAGCGCGGCTGCAGCTGTCCATTATTGGAGCTGCCTCCGTTGCTCGATCAAAGGCAGTTGTCCACCCACCGTAATCCTTGCCCGACGGGCAAAACCATCCCACTATAAATGGAACCTTTAGAAGGGGAAGGTCCTCTCCCGGGTAGGTTTTTTTTCTGTTTTTTTTTCCGCACTGTCAAATCAAATCTTATCCATCTTGACAATTTGCGCAGGGAGTTGATTTTTTTGTGGGGGAGGTGGCAGAACTGGACTTTGCCGTTGTGAAAGGAGAAAACAAAATGCCATTCTGTACTTCTGCCGTGTATAGGGAAAGGGCAAGGCAACATCCACTTGATCATGTTTATAGGCCAAGGACATGGCTGACCGTGTTGTCGGTTCTGCTCTTTGAAGTCAGGAAAAAAACAACAAGAAAAAACCCCAGCTCTAGACAGCCAGTGCAGTCACACACTGCAAATCACTAGACTCGATCCACGGTCTCTTGGATTTTTCAATCCCCGATGTGTGTGGAATACCGTACAGCAGTTTGTGGAGTGGGTTCACTATGCCCATACCACTTTACACCTACGACTTGGAGTCCAATTTATCACAATATACATATCTACCGTAGATGATGTTGTACCCACTGCTACACCGATTCACATCCACCACACGACCTCGACCAGCTCAGTTGTCAATTGGTGAAGGCATTTCTGCACTAGAAAGCAGGAGTCGCGGGTTCAAATCCAGCCCGAATTGCCTGCTTTCATCACGCAATCGAGCAAAGCACCGAGCATGCAGTGCTGATCACAAGTCGAGTAGCGCAAACCCCCCTTTGAAGTGGTTTTTGGTTTTCTTTTGTGGTTTATTTTCTCTGATCAGGTAACTCTTAAATCACGGCGCATCATGTTCCATGTAGCAATTGCAGTGCATTCAGATGCAAAATGTGACTCCCCCCGGAGAACATGCAGGCACATGTCTGCACATGCTGGTCCCCGCATTAGCCCAGTTTTGGAGACGTGCATTAGCAAGGCACAACTGCCTTCTCCTATGGGAATAGCATCCCAGCAGTAGTACCTCTGCAGTAATATGAGTTCTGCCCCACTCTCATTTGTCCCAAGTCTGGCTTTCCAAGATGTAGAAAGCCCTCACATTTCTCACATCTTAAAGGCCGCCGCACACGAGAGCTATCTGCTGAGCAAACATTCTCTCGAGGTCGTTAGCTCAGCACGTACTGTAGCTCACCGTGTGCGCTGAGCTTTTGGTGAGATTTCTGCCTCAAGAGGCCGTGAGACCAATATCTATCCTGATTTGTTTTCGCCTCTTGTGGATGAAACTCATAGTGTGCGGCGACTTGAGCTACCGTTGTACATGTCTGTGCTGAGCAAAAAATAACAACTGGCCAATAAAAGCGCGCGCTCTGTTCACGTGATGGTTTCTAAAAATATATTTTTTGCTCAGCACGTACACTGTACATGTAGCTCAAGTCGCCGCACACGATGAGTTTCATCCACGAGAGGCGAACAAAATCAAACAGGATACATACGGTATTGGTCTCACGGCCTCTTGAGGCAGAAATCTCACCAAAAGTTCAGCGCACACGAGAGCTACATGTACGTGCTGAGCTAACGACTTCGAGAGACTTTTTGCTCAGCAGATAGCTCTCGTGTGCGCCGCTCTTTAAGATGTAGCAGGTTTTGGGGTCCTCCCAAGGTCCTTCTGATCTTAGTAGGCTATTATGAAAGGTCCTGCTACATGTATGGTCGAAGAGTCGGGCCCTTGGAGCCTTGGAGAGCTGCATTTGGGCCATTTTAAGCCACTAATCACTTGGCCACATGTGTCTATTACATGTACATTTGTATACTGTGTATATTAATGCTTCTGTCTGGCGCCCCAGACTATTTGGGTTGGCCGCCTGCCTAGAAGGACAGAGCCGCTTAAGCGTGAAATTCGGGTATCCATGAAAACTCTCTCTCATGTAAACAGGATTACAAACCACATTGTGATGTGATTTGAACTGTTCTTGACCATACATCCCACCGTTCTTTGAGAAGTTTGGGTTTTCGGATTTTCCGGAAATTGATTGTGCTTAAGCATAGGCCCCAAGTGGTAAGAGTGCTGGCAGTACAGACATTAAGCCACGGGTCTCAGGGTCCCATTCTGGTCATGGGGGGTTTTTGCCTTTTTTTCTTTTTTTTTGAATGTTAAGAAATTTCCTGAGTCAATTTTCCTTTCACTTCCATTCAATTCTCCATCGAATCCATACAGTTTTGAAGTAGTTTTTGCAAATTGGTTTGTCTCATTCTAATTTGTCACAAGGATGTCCTTTGTGATGGATGTGTAAACATAGTAAACTGGGTCGCATCTACATGTACATGTACCTTGCATCTAGTCTACCAGCATGCCTTTTCTGCTAATCGCTAATCTTGACAACAGTGTGCGCCAAATGCGATTGTTGCCGTCACTGTCTGGGGCAAGATCAGTTGCAAAAGGTCTCCCCCCATAGTACATTGAATTTTACATGTAGTACAGATCGTTCGTGCACGGTACAGTACCGTTGCAGGGGTATCCGTTTCGCTTCGTCGTGCACACTGCGTGTCGCTGCATGTCTCTGTGCACGGCGCCGTACACGGTGCGGGCAGGATAGTCCACCAAAACTTGCTCGCGAGCACGTATCGGTACTTAGTTCATACATGACGCGAAAATGATGCAGATGTTCATGGAGTAGGTACAGTAGGTGAGGAGTATTGTTGAGTTCTTAGGAATTACATAATGCAAGAGTGCACTGGTACTGTATAATGTACGTGTGAACACAAATCAATGTACATGTTCTTTTGGGCTTACATAAGGTGGGTTGTGGGGTACCAGACCGCTCCTTGTGGGGTACTTTTTTTGTACCCCCTTTAAGGTTTTCATGAAACTGATTATTTGGAATTAACTCAAAAAGGAGGAATTTCCTAGGTACAGTACATGTATGTTTATCGAAAATAGAACTATTTTATATAAGGGACGTTCGCTAGAAATTTCAGCCTAGGAAAGTGATTCTGGTTCGATAGGGAGCGATTTGAATTAGGCTTTTCTGGGAGTGTTGTTGTAGTACACGAGAACAAAGGAAATACCCCACAAGTATACGCGTGTACGGGTGTGTGCTGGAGAAGGATTTTGCAGGATTGAGGGCACATGAGAGTTGACACACTATAGGAATGTGCAGGATTGAGGGCATAAGGCGATTTTGTCAGTAGGTAAATGCAGGATGCTGGTAACCATTCGGACGTCGTTGTGGCTTTTGTCAAGAGATTATCCATTCGAAAAAGGGCCCATTGTTCTAAACTGAAAAGAATCTTGTTTAGAATGTGGACTAAAACTCCATAAGCTCAGTGCAGGATTTGGCAGGATTCAGGCAATGGTCCACAGTAGCCAGTTCTGCAGGATTTGGCAGGATTCAGGTCACATGGAGCTTTGAACAAGGTAGGATAGCAGGATTTTGCAGGATTCAGGTTATATCCTACAAAAAATTGGTAGGGGGTTAGGGTTATTAAATTGCTAAAGTTGTGTACATGATGTATGACGTACTGTACATACTGGTTTACCAACCACAGCACCTTTGGGGTGGACTGTTCATCATTGTGATCATGTTGCCTGCAGAATGTGTATCAGGAGAGACCAGTATTAGATTTCAGCCAACTCAACTTGTCATGATCAATCGTAAGACTAAGCATTGCAAGGAAACCTGTGGGCGAGTGATTCAAGATGGCTGCACATGAAAGCAAGAGTTGCGGGTTCGAATCCCTACCAAGCTGCCTGGTTTTTTTCAGTAGGCATTGGGGCTAAGGACCAGACATACAGTGCTAATGGTACATCTAATTATTACATGTACATGTGTACATGTATGTACATTCTCATCGACACCAAAGTCACATTATATTTTTACCTATACCGCTATACAGAATTACATATACTTAAAAGAAATTACATAAAATCCTGGACGAGCTCGGTACACGTTGCTATACAGATCCGAATCCACTACACTACTCCGACCAGCTGGTTGAACTCCAGTGGCTTAAGACCTCTTCACTAGAGAGTGAGAGTCGTGGGTTCCAATCCTGCCCAAGCTGCTTGTATCCGCCCCCCAGCAGGCAATCGGACAAACAGTGCTAATTATGCGTTGATAATGTCAAACTATCATCAGCGTAGCATCCTCGCCCCCCTTGAAGCCATTCCTCCACTCTCTCCGCAAACCACCGACCCTCTGCTCCATTAAGTGCCTCTCCGAATTCTGCCATTCTCCCACCCTTCCCCCTTCCCCCTCCCCCCCCCCCACCCCCACCCGTCCGGTGTGTCTAATCGTCTTTGATTGATGGGGACGGGGAGACTTAATTCCCCCAAGCCTGTTCCTCGCCGAAGATGCTGTTTGCCCTCAAACCACCCCCACTGTCGCACTCCCACTCTCGGTCTCAAGTCGGCGAGAGTCGCCCCATCCAATCATGGCACATTCCTACGTTGTCTGTCCATCTATCCATCCCTCCACCCACCCATCCCTCCCACACAGCAATGGAAATGCTTTTTTTTTCCAGAGCCAAAGGGGCTATAGCCCTGCCTGACAGCGAAGGCATCAATGTAATTTCTAATTTCCAGTTCATTTTTTTATTGATGGCTTTTCTATATTTTTTTTTCAGAGTTGGGGGGGGGGGTATGATTGAAGAACGATTATCTGCCGTGGGGGAAGGCTGATAAAGTTGATCAACCAACTATACATGTACATGTAGATTTGTGATTGAAAATACTTCAGCTAGGCGATGCAGGCAAGCAGGAGTGCATGGATAATGTTATTTAGCAGTAGGTAAACTAAAGTCAGTCACAGACCTCTGGAATTTCTTGTGAAGCTGTATACATTATGTACAATAGACTCGGGACTTCTCATTCTACAAGTACACCGTACATGTATGTGTTCTTGATGTGCCATACTTCATTGCAGGTACCGGTATATAGAGCGAAGCATACAGACAAACAGAGACAGAGTGAGCCAGAGAGAGGGGGAGGCAGAAAGACGAAGACAGAGACAGAGTGGGACAGAGAGAGGGAGAGGCAGAGAGACAGAAACAGAGTGAGAGAGAGAGGGATAAAGACAGATATAGAGTGATACAGAGTGAGGGAGAGGCAGAGAGACAAAGACAGACAGAGACAGAGTGAGACAGACACAGGAAAAGACAGAGAGACAAGGACAGACAGTGAGAGAGGGAGGGGCAGAAAGACAGGGTAAGGCAGAAAGACAAACACAGAGACAGAGTGAGACAGAGACAGGAAGAGGCAGAGAGACAAAGACAGACAGTGAGACTGAGACAGGGAGAGGCATAGAGAGAGGCAAACAGAGCGAAACAGAGAGACAGACAGAATAACTGAGTGCGACAGAGAGAGACAGAGACAGATAATTGACTGAAAGAGGTGAAGCGCTTGCACTGGGGACAGGCAGACAGAGGACGAGACAGACAGGGAAGTTAGTCACTCGAGACAAAGTGCATCTGAAAGAGGATGCGCCCGCACATTCCGCCCATCCATTGGATCATGGTGCAGAGTGTACCTCTCCGAGTCTCGGTCTCCCGTGGCAACTCTATGCAGTCTGCCCCTCCCCACCCTAACCGAGACGTGAAAGCAACGATAAGAGGTCTTCAATAGGATATGAATGAATGACTTACTGATTGACTGTAGGCAGACATCCCCCAAAATGGGGGCACAGCCTTAAAGTACACGGTTAAAAGCGGTGCAATATATTAGATCAGAAGTGCTCGGGACATGGCGTGGGTTTCAGCCGTCCCAGACGTTATTTACACTGGAGGCATTGTGAAGCCGATCGGTTCTCTTTCATTACCAACCCAGGGGCAGTCGGCATTTGGCCATGCGTCTCTGCATGCACGGTCCTGCACAAATCCCCGGCTCAAGCTCGTGCTTGGGTTCAGGCTGGGGCTCAGGCTGGGGCTCAGGCTTGGGCTCAGGCTGGGGCTCAGGCTCAGGCTTGGGCTCAGGCTGGGGCTCAGGCTGGGGCTCAGGCTCAGGCTTGGGCTCAGGCTGGGGCTCAGGCTGGGGCTCAGGCTGGGGCTCAGGCTCAGGCTGGGGCTCAGGCTGGGGCTCAGGCTCAGGCTCAGGCTCAGGCTCGGGCTCAGGCTCAGGCTAGGGCTCTGGCTCAGACTTAGTCTCAGGCTCAGGCTCGGGCTTGGACTCAGGCTCAGGCTCAGGCTAGGGCTCAAGTTCAGGCTCAGGCTAGGGCTCTGGCTCAGACTTAGTCTCAGGCTCAGGCTCGGGCTCGGGCTTGGGCTCGGGCTTGGGCTCGGACTCAGGCTCAGGCTCAGGCTAGGGCTCAAGTTCAGGCTCAGGCTAGGGCTCGGGATCGGGCTCAGGCTCAGACTCAGGCTAGGGCTCAAGTTCAGGTTCAGGCTCGGGGTCAGGCTCAGGCTAGGGCTCAAGTTCAGGCTCAGGCTAGGGCTCGGGATCAGGCTCAGGCTCAGGCTAGGGCTCAGGTTCAGGCTCGGGCTTGGGCTCGGGGTCAGGCTCAGGCTAGGGCTCAAGTTCAGGCTCAGGTTCAGGCTAGGGCTCGGGCTCAGGCTCAGGCTAGGGCTCAAGCTCAAGTTCAGGCTCAGACTCAGGCTAGGGCTCGGGCCCGGGCGCAGGCTAGGGCTCAGGCTAGGGCTCAGGCTAGGGCTCAGGCTAGGGCTCAGGCTAGGGCTCAGGCTAGGGCTATGTCCCCCATCTCACACAAGAAAACCGTCAATGGAATTTGAGCCCATCCATAAGTACCCAATTCCAGTACTCGTCGAACATGCTAAAGAATTGTTTTGTTTTAAAGGAGAGAGAGAGTGTAGTGAAAGCCTTTACCAAATAACATCCTCTTCACATTATTCTGTTTATCATTAGCGGCGTCTGGGAATGTGATGAGTGTTTCAGCTGCCACCCCCACCCCCGTAGTCACATGAAATGCTCTTTGATTCCCAAGTTACGAATATCTACCTAATTCTCGGAGAAAAGTACCTTCCTTGCATTAATGACAGAGTGGGCGTTAGGCGGGGTAATGCTCTACGAGCCTATACACTCAAAATGCTTGGAATTACTTGGAATGTTTCCCAAAGAGAGCTGGGTTTTTTTTAAGCAGGCACCTTTGTGGCCAGCAAGCCAGCAGGCAGGTCAGTCCCCCTGACTAGAAAGCTGGAGTTCCGAGGCTCGACTCCCGCCAAAGCTGCCAGTATTTTTGTTTTCAAGTTTTGACGCAGGCAGTTGGGGCAGAGCACACGTGCGCAGTGCCCCCTGCACATGGAGTGGGGCCAATGCCTCGTTGAATCACATTCTCGCTGACGTGACGCACGCATCGTGTTAAATCTGAAATAGATAAACAACTTTGTGTAGTGTTGTGGACATCAGCTCACGAGTAAATTTATAGCGCGTAAAGTTGGCATTATTTCAATCCTGGAATCGAGATACCGTACACCCCCGTATCTCTATTTCTGGACATGGAAAGGCAGCATTTAATCAATGAATAGAGATAAGATCTATTTCTACTAAAGAGATGCAGTGTATTTCTGTTAGTAATACTAATAGAGATACAGTGCGTATCTCTATTTTTAGATGTTGAAACATTGAATTGAGTAATAGAGATTGGCTGTACAGTATTTTTTAATAAAGATGCAGTGTACTTCTATTAGTAACAGCGGTATTTCCATTTCAGATGATGCGTCAACTTTGCATGCCGTAAAGGTACACGGACTGGTACAGTACAGTGACTAGACCCATCTCCATAGTGCTCTGCTAGTTGTAAGACCCCATCGGCACCATGCATTTTTGATGCCCGGTACTTAAGAAAGGATGTCGAAAAACGGAGCTAGAATCAAAGTCTTGTGTGGATTTTTGGGGGGGATGGGGGGGGGGAGTTTAGCGGATCACACAAAGGCCCAGGATTAAGGGTTGCCTGGGAAACCCTACTGAGAGGATTAGTCGCGAGGGAAGGGATTAGGAATCGTGCCCTCGGCAGAAAATCTGACAAAGGATTTGGGCGAAGCTGGCTTTCTCAGAGTCTCTGGACAATTTGTAGCTTTTTCCAATCAATTTTTTTTGTTTTTGTGGATGACCTTTTGATCCAAGCAGGACATACACTGCAGCGGTACATGTATTCTGACATAATTTCACTGTCCCACTCTGTGTGTGCAAATCCCCATGATGCATGCGCCGCTCGTTCCATAACTTCTGTTTTTGCTCAAAATGACGGGAAAATGACTATTTTTGTCCGAATGCCCACAGTAGAGAATTCTTCCCAAAGGGGGGGGGGGGGGGGAACAAAACAACAATCCCCCCACAATCAGCCTCCAAATCTTAGATAATCATGGCCTGTTCGTATTTTGATAGGGGGCGACAAAGGCTGGCAATGCACCTGGGACACTGTCTCCATAATTCTGCTCGCTAATTGAGGATTGTCGGAGTTAAGCGGACGGGAAAAACGCTACTGTGTTCTTACGACGTGCATGACGGGGTCCTTTTTTTCACGGCGCGTTGTCAACAGAGACAGCGACGCCGGCATTAAGAAGCCGGATGGAGGGACTATAGCATTACGCAGGTTATCCTTACCACCAACCCCCCCCCCCCTAATGGACATACATAATAATCAGTGGACGGAACTCGTTAATGTCCTGTATGGCTCACGTACACGCACCTCTGTAGTTGTGACCGTGGATGACCGGAGGGGGTCCATCAAATGTGGTAGAAAAAATAAAATTGAAGTAAAAATTGAAGGGGGGGGGTTGTATATTATCTGTACTACAGAAGCTTTGGGATGTCTGTGGTAAGATGCTGATTACTACTGCGATGTGAGATTGAAGGACAGAGATTTCAGGGTGTAGCATTTGTCACTGACTCTGTGTTAGACATAATACGCTACGCATTGAGAAGAGAATGACCAAAGGCTGAATTTGATTGATGGGAGATCTAAACGTAAGAAAGAGGTTTTCGCAAAGTGTACGGTAAGTGACCAAAATGAAAATGCCCCCAAAAAGAGAAAGACTGTCATCTCGATCCCAGCAAGACCTTTTTCAGAGGCAAATTTCTTCACATTACTGATTTGCATTGATTACCGGGAATTTCGCTGTAACATCATGATTGTACATGCACGTTGCATGAGTAGGTTAGACTCTCTCACTCTCACTGGCACAGACATCGTATTTTACTAAATTTTGTATGTGAATTTGCCCAAAACAAAACAATTAATGCCACTCAAAGGTTAAGGGCTAAGGAAAGAAGGTGATAGGGAGGAACTCAGGAAGGCTGCAGATAGGATTTGACATTCCTCTTTAAAAGGGTAAGATCGTATGCTGGTGGGAAACATGAACCAGGAAGGGAATTCCAGAGAGAGAGAGAACGTGGGAAGAAGCTGTTCCGATACCTCTTCGTTCTACACCTTGGGACAGATAGAGTGTGTGGGTGAGAGGAGGCAAACAGCCTGGTTGCTGGCTTAAATATCCTGACTGGGGGGACCAAGTCGGCAAGACCAGAGGAACACCTTTCCGTCCTTCCATGGGAGTATGAGTAGAGCAGACACAGGGTGACCATCGTCCTACGACCATTGCATGCAGTGCCCATATTCAAAGCCACCGCACGACCTCGACCATGCAGCTCGGTGGTCAAGGGGCTCAGACATCTGCCCCAGAAAACGGGAGTCGCGGGTTCGAATCCCGCCTGAGCTGCCTGATATCTTTTCATCAGGCACCGGGCAAAGCACTGGGCACTCGGTGCTTGTTACAGTACGGTACGTCGAGGAGGGCGAACCCTCATTGAATGGAATTGAATGTGTCAGGTTTTGACTCGCTTGCACACCTAGCGTACTGCTATTGATTTGTTCCCACGAATATTAATTGTTCAAAAATTATTCAAAAAACCCTGGTGTGGCTGTCATGGACACTGGACAGCAGCCCTGTGTGAAGTGGTTCATAAGGAGAAGGCTGTGTGTGGAGGTGGTGGGGGAGATGTAGACCAGGGTGTCCTATAGGGTAATGCAAAATTCATACAGAGAGCGGCTTTACTCGAATCCCATGCACACAACACACAACCCACACATACGTCCCGCCACAGCACAATGTTCAAATACACCGACCACCACACCCATGTTGTCGTTCAGTCAACAAATACACGCCGGCACTATAACCGTGTCCATGTTTGATTTGAGCGGGAGCAATATTGGGCAAACATCAATCGCATGAAAGCAAAATATGGTCCCAAGCAAAATATGGTTTGTGTGTTTGGAGCGGGAAGCAAAAGTGATGGCGAGAGATTCGTTTGTTTTTCTTCTTCTTCTTCCCCCGAGGCAAATGGCTCGGGCACCTCTGTTGACTCTCTTGACTGCTTTGCTCACGTGCGCATCTGTTGCCATGGAGATAAGCCGGGGAAGAGGGGGGAAGGCCGTTTCCTTTCCAGTTTGTGTTTCCTGCCATTAAAAAAAAAACCATTGCTGAGATGGTGTATTATGGAACTCGTGTTCCAGTCGACCCACCACGTGTGGTTTTGGTATAACCGATGGTCCAAATGTGGTAGACTGGTAACCAATTTGAGACTGGTGCATTGTGATAGGGGTGGGGCCAATGGTACCATGCCATTTGTGCCGCCATCTTAAGTGGGCAAAGAGCCTTGTTGCTTTTTTTCATGCACACCCACTTATACACAGGTGATTATAACTCACAGACAATCAAAGAGTGTATATTGCATAAGAGTGTACATCATCATCATCATCATCATCAATCAGTATAATCTTCATCATCATCATCATCACCGTCGCCATCAATTGGCTGCATGCAGGCAGGCGACCACAAAGTCTCTCCATTCAACTTCATCGTCCCCAAGTCTAGTGCGAGCCTTCTTGTGGATGCTTCCATCCTTGTCACTCCAGAGACGGTGGACGGAAGCAACTTAGGGAAAAGTTTTGTCATCCGGGTTTCATATTTGCCTTGGGAAGGGCAATAAAGAGCATATCTCCTGCTTGGTTCTTCTTCCTGCGATCTGAAATGATTCTACACGTGTACTTATATACATGCGCACTACACATGTACGATTGTACATTCACTGGATGGGTGTGCACCTATAGTGTATATCCCCATGAACAGCATCAAGGAAATTGACTGACATGTTCGCTTTGCTTATTCTTGAAAGCTCAGCTCTGCACGCACGTCCCCCTAAGTAACTTTAATCCTACTCAATCTTCTTCCCGAATCTGTTCCTGCTGCAACTCTCTCTTTCTCTCTTCCCCTCCATTCCCTCCTCTTTCTTCATCTCGCCTCATCTATAGGCACAGCCATCTCACCCTCTTTCTTTCTGTCTCCCTCCCCTCCCATCCCCCCTCCGATATATAAGAAATGAAACCCCACAGTGGAAATAATGTTCCCTGGGAGGAACGGGCTAGTTTGATAGGATCTGGCCTTGCTTGTCTTTATCCGGTTTAAGAAAGGGGAGAGTCATGTTTTTTTTTTTTTGCTCAGCAGTGACGGGACCCTTTGATGTCCACTCCAAATCCCTTCGCTCCGAGCCCCCTGTTCAATTCAACCGACCGTCCGACCGAACATCCTCCTGTGGCCCCCGCCGGAAAGATTTATCCCTAACCCTACCAGAAATATGACGACCGCTTGTGATTTCTGAAGTGTTAAGTCTTTCAATGTTTGCCGACAGTGATCCAATTTGTTGCTGTTTGTTGCGACAATGACACTTAAGTATTAAGATGCATGCCCCCTCTTTACCTCAGCTGCAACCAACCAACCATTCTAACCAAAGATACTATAGCGCGCGAAGCGTGCACGATAGCCTACTCTGCGCAAAAGGTGAGGTCGCTCAGCTCGGCGGCCATTTTAGTAAGCAACAGAGTCCTCTGCCGTCTGCCTCCGGTGCTCCGGAAGTGAAGCGGGAAAGTCACAAACAGTGACAAAGATACAACGTTGGATGCGTGAACAGATTGAGATAACTTTTGATGCGATGTGACCACGCAATGGAGCGCATGCGTGCGTACTTCATTCAGATGCATGTAATCTCGCAATCTCGTTTTCTTCTTGTAATTCTGCATTTAAAACAAATTAACTCAAATGGTAATCTGAGAGAGTAGAAAAAGGCAAAAAAAAAAAGTCACATGGTTTTCGCACCGTTCATGGTTTATTACTTGCGAGTAATAAACTATTTATTGAGTGAAGATTTCTCGAGGAATACAGCATCCCAGTCCGTAAGATTTCAGCATGAGGATTCTATCATGACCATCTACAAACTGTGGAAATTAGAAGGAAATCTCTGGACGATCATCCCCATGTTGTATTGGGCCTTTAAGTGATAAGATGTCTGTTGCAGGGACCCTTTAAGCAGGTTTTGGGTGCATGAGTTTCTGTATGAAACTTTCCCCCAACACAGAAGCAAAGGTCAGGACAGCTACTACTTTTACTCTTCGGCAAAAACAAATTTGTCAACAACCTCCTGTGGGGATATCGTATTCTCTCTCCTTCTCTTGTTTTTCTTTTGCACTTCCATACATACTTGAGATACTTTGAGTACTTATCTGCCTTCTCTTTTACCGCTTGACTGATAACTTATGGTAGACCCCGAGAGGGCCAAGTGGTATACTGTGATGACACTGTTTCAAAGCGCTGACACTCAATGCAAGGCTACCAATAGAATTATACCGATATCAGAAAGTCAAACAAGCACCTTCCCCTTTCCCCTTCCTGCAGTGAAATGTCAAGTGATTTTTTCTCTTCTTTTTATGAAATGTCAAAGATTTTTTTTTTTTTTTTTTTTTTTTGTGAGGGAGAGAGGAAAAGAGAATTAGATCCCGGAGTGCCAGCATTGGTGTTTTTTTTTAAGGGTCCTCGAAGAATGTCGGTTGTCGGTTGTTGTGCTTGGATCACGGCGTCAGCCTGGGATGAGAAGGGCTGGAGCAGACAAGAGTGCCCTCCTCGGGATCCCCCCAGGCTGTTTGTGCGGGGGTTCGTTTCTGTGAAGCAGAACAATTCAGATTTCACGCTTTGCTTAGCGACTAGTGGTCGCGAATTGCAGAGAACTTTCCTCTGCAGATCGCGGAGGATCTTCTCTGGGCTTTTACAGCCGCCTGAGATCTGTCCCCATCCCCCACCACCCTCGATCCCGGTGCGTGGGCGGCGAATCGGAGTCAAGGTGGGATCGGCGGACTCTCGGCAGTGCTTCCTTCTTCTTTTTTCTTGAGCAGATCTCAGAGATTGTTGAGTTGAGGGCTTGATGTTTTGATGATAGCATCTGACATTATCTCAGGGTTTTTTTCTGCCTTTTAGAAACTGTCCTGCCGGGATTGAAACGAAAGGATAGAGTCCAGAGTCCAGAGTGCCGCTGTCAGGTTTTCGTCGCGGTTTGTTTGGGGTTTTTTTTGGGGGTCGTTTTATTCTTCTGAATCTTTTTTTCAAGTCCGGAGGGCTTGATGTTTTGATCCTTGCAGGAACTTTCCTGCGGGGCTTTCTCGCTTTTAGGAAGGTCCTGGGAGGATGGAGATGTCAGGACTGACGAGAGGTGGCGCGATGCAGTGAAAGTGCAGTTGTCAGAATTGTTGTGGTGTTTTTTTTTGGGTTTTTTTTTGCCGTTGTCGTCGTCACTTTAGGTGCATTCCCACTAGGACGAAACAGCGCGATTGACTTTTCGATTTTTGAATCGTGTTTCAAAAATTTTATTTCGTGTGTGGACGCAAAAAGCTCACTGATCCAAATCGCAGTTCTGATTTTTTGGATACAGCGCGATTGCAGTGTGCGGACGCACGCAAAAAAGAAAATCGGTTTTTCAATCACGATCCACTTTTCAATTTTTTTCTAGTGGGAACTGTCTTATGCTCTCAGCAACTTATTTGCTTCTGCCTTTGAGAATTGTCCCAAGGTGTGGTAGACATAGCATCACCCATGTATCTCGGCATACTGAAGAGAGACACGGTTCTGGATGACACCAAAATCACAATTATAGTCCGGCTAAAGAGTGAAGAAAGTACTGTACGTTCATGGAGTCAGAGTAGGCATCTATTACACCAATGCCTCGTCAACTTTTTGTTGTGTGTGTTGGGAAAGATGGGTGTTGGTGTTGTTTGTGAAACTTCGGCAAAGTGCACCAACTTTAATAATAAAGCAATGTCTCCCCCATTTCCGCAAGCCTGCAAGGGCAGTCATGTTTACAGGCGCAAGGTCTGGACTCTGAAGGTGAGGTGTAGAGATGCGTGGTGCATCATTACACAGTAAATACTAGGAGGGAGAGGTGGGGGTGGAAAGAGGGGGAGGACGGGGAGAGAGAGGGGGCTGGGAGAGAGAGAGACACGGAGAGGAGGGAGAGGGGGAAGGGAAGAGAGAGACAGGGAAGGGAGAGGGGGAAGGGAAGAGAGAGAGGGAGATAGAGAGGGAAGAGAGGGGGAAAGAGAAGGGGAGAGACAGAAACAGATATAGGGGAAGGAGAGGGGAAGGGGGAAGAGACAGACAGACAGGAGGGGGAGGGAAGAGAGAGACAGAGGTAGAGGAGAGAGGGAGAGAGAAGAGATAGACAGAGAGGGAGGGGAGAGAGTGAGATAGAGAGGGAGGGAGATGGGGAGGGAGGGAGGGAGGGAGGGATAGAGAGGGAAAGAGGGAGAGTCAGAGAGATAGATAGAGAAAAGCACAGAGAGAGAGAGAGAGAAGGAGAGGTTGAGAGAAGGATAGGCAGAGAGAGAGAGGGGGAGGGAGAGAGGGAGAGAAGGAGAGGTTAAGAGAAGGATAGGCAGTGAGAGAGAGAGAGAGAGGGTAGAGAGAGAAAGGGAGAGAGAGGGAAAGTCTATATAGATTGGGGTGGAGTTCTCCGTGGGTAATCAATTAACCCAGATTGGGCCATGGGCAGAGACGTAATGGATGAGACTTGAAGATCAGAGTCTAGTGAGTGACTATCAATGAATGTGTCCTGAAAGCATGGTCCGTCTACTTACCCCCTCTGCTTTATCTGTGTAGTCTCATTTGAACTCAGTAATAATAACAATTAGGAGGGCCTGACGTTTTGATCATAGCGGGACCTTGTATCTATGGATGGATCTATACACTGTAGGCCTATGGATT
>OX465110.1:13217928-13222849 GCA_949987565.1 Luidia sarsii
TGCAAACCTTTTGCATTCTCATCGTCCGGGCGAATTCAAAAGCAGCGCGACACAGTGTCATAAAAATGAATGAATCGATCGCTTCACGCAACCTTTCTAATGCATCTTTGATAAGCCCCGCATGCCAAATAATCAGTTCCTTTCCCTTTAAAGCGCCTACACAACATTGGTCGAGGTCAAAGAATAGCATCCATACGTTGTCTGATCCAACATATGCATGAAATAGCACACCTGTGAAAATTTCAGCTCAATCCGCCAACCGAGTCTCGAGAATACTAGAAAATCGTGAAAACCGCTTCATTTGTTTCGCGAAATTGCAGCATTCATCGCCGTACTGTTCCGAAAAATAGTTTAGATCTCGGTGGGACATAAACGATTTCTTTTACTCATTTCTCCCAAAATGCAACATTTTAGGCAGAAATATTTCAGTGAGAGGTTTCTACTATAACCATCTTCAAACTGTATAAGTTTCATGTAAATCTGTGAACATTTCTGTTTTTCGATCTTACCAATGTTGTGTAGGGGCTTTAAGGTAGCCCCCCCCCCCCGTATCTAGACAACTTTCTTCTGCTCCTCACTCTCAGTCTTTTTGGCCAGATATGGAAGGCCGGCCGATGTGATACGATTTTTGACATGTACAAACAGTTTGACGTAAGCAGTTGTTATTGAGTGATTCTTTTACGAATGAGCCTGAAATGGCAATAAACATTTCGACTGTAGGCGACCTATCTCGCCTTCGGTATAAATGAACATGTGTTTGTGTGTTTGCGTATTTGTGTGTGTTTGGGCGCGAATCTAGTGCCCTGTGGAGACCTAGTCCAATAGGTCGAATAGGTCTCCATAGGGAAATTGTCAAGGTGTTTTGGCCTCCACCAAGGTTTTCACGAAACTGGTATTTGTAAATGACTCGCAAGCGGGAAATTTGTGATGGGTAAGAATCCGTCGCAAATTTAAGTGTTATAATTATATAAGGGACATACGGTAGAAACTTCTACCCAGAAAAGTGAATGTGGTTGAAATGGTAGCATTTTTAAAACGTCGTTTCTCGTTCGGTTGTATAGTGCACAAGAACAAAGCAATGTCTCCACAAGGATGCAAAGAATTAATGAGTAACTATGTATATTTGCCTAGTTCTATTCCTAGTTCCCTTGCTGGGAATTTAATCATCCCTCGAGGCCTACACACTAACAACATCATTTCTTCACAGGTTTAAGTCGGACGCCCGACCAGTTATAGGAAGATGTTTCTCAGGATTAGCTGGACGCTCGGATTTCGGGATTTGACCCGAAACCACTCCCCACCAACTCCCCTATCCAGAGCGAGGGGACAAAATTGATTTCGCCTGACCCCAGAAAGAGTTGAAGTGAAAAAGAAGAAGAAGAACACGTGTCCCAACCGAAGGACAGTCGTCTTAGAAAGGAGACGATTCAAAACCAGGTTTTGCGTTATTCATGATTTCGACTGAAAACTGGCTCATAAATGAATAGGTTTCATCCTTCTCGGTAGTTGATGCGTGTAGCTTTGATTCAGGTCGGGGGACGCACGTGGTCCTAGCTCCATACAGCATGGTGGGGCTTTCTGACATGCATTCGCACCGCAGGGGGCGCGAATCTAGCGCCGTGTGGACACCTATAGTCCAATAGGTTGAAATAGGTCTCCGCAGGGAGATTGTAAAGGTGTATAGGTCTCCACGAAGGTTTTCACGAATACGGTATTTGTAAATAACTCATATACCTGCAACCTGTTTCTCCCATCCTTATATGAAACTTGTCTGAATTCAAACGAAACCTAGCCTCTCATCTTTCTTCCTCCTCATCTCTCATGCTCCCGATTCCTTTCCTTATTACTTTCTTTTAGCCCTCACCTTGAGTGGCCATATGGGCCCGTTTGTTGGGCGGCATTCATAAAAAAATTAATGACTTTGGCAGCGTATTAGAGACAAGCGGTGAGGTCATCCCAGAGCATAATTATTGCCCAAACCTGACAACACGGTGTTTTTTTGTATTGCCTCAACCGGTGCCGGCTCTGACACGCTGAGCGCACTGCCGCTGTGTCCAGTCGTCAATAGACGCGCAGGACCCCCCGGACGATCGTCGAGTTCGTGCGCTACAATTATTGTTGTCTTCCGCAGCCACCTGATCCCTTCCGTCACGTCGTGAACCGGCCAGAAATTCGTCCGGTTCGAACCGGGAAGGTCGCTGCGCGCGTCGCGGAATGATTGATGTTCGTCCTTCGCGTTGCGAAGACGACCACAGTTTCACAAATCCTTTGTGGGTTCGAAGATGGCAATCTGCGCCCGTAAAAAAGGGGTCTGGTGCAGTCTGGGAAAGCAAACAGCCGGCAGTGGGGCAGGCTCAGCGATGACGCTTGCTCGGCCTTATCGACGCTGGCATTTTTGTTCTTGCTTGGCCACACGTCTTGACTCGAAGCCTGATCCACCAGCCCTATAACCATGGTGCGCCAGGCAGAACGATCCCCAGTTGATTCTTCTTCGCAGGTGTCTGGGTCAGTGATGCAACAGCGTTTCAGGGAAGCTTTATAGTGTGTCTTTAAAGCGCGCGCTTGTCTACGGTATAGGTGGCTCGAATTGAGTTTCCTTGGCCGCATCCTATAAGAAAAAGATGGTTTTGGAAAACTTGGACTTCGGCAATAACAAAATACAAGGGAAGAGGAGCAGAGGAAAGAGATTGGTGTTTTGGATGCCCTTTTCAGAACCACACATTCTAACAAAGGATAATTTAACATGGTGTCACCGCAAACCTATATTACTCCGGCTATTCTCAGCATGAAAACCTTCAAATCTCATGTCCTGAAAAGGGAGGATGTTCTTGGTGAGTGAACAGGAGCCACACAACTGGAATTCCTTGATCACGTCCTGAGAGAGGATGGTCTAGAATACCCAGTCTCTGGCCCAAAAAAACATGAGGCGAGAGGGATCAGAAGAAGAAGAAAAAGGGTGACTTGGATGTCCAGTGCGAAAGACTGGTTCCATGTACCAGGAAGAGGAAGAGGAAGAGGAAGACACGGGATGTGAGTGTGGGGGTTGGAGCTGCTCGAGAAAGCAAACCAGAAACTCGAGGCATGATCGCTGACGTTATGAGAGAAAAGATCATGGCCAAATATTTTCATAGAAAGCCGCTTAGAAAGCATGCAAATTTGCTGAGCAGGAAAAGCCGTTCTTTTTGTATATATCAAGCAGGATCACAAACCGCACTGAAATGTGATGCCAATTGCTTTTGACTTGTATTCCACTCTTCTTTACTTACCATGAAACAACGATGAAGTTTGGGTTGGCAAGGTGGTCCTATAGGAATCGTGACTTTTGGCGCTTAACCAAATTTTAGTGCTTATGCGGCCCTATGGAAATCGCCCTATCATGTCGTGCTACATGTTTCTGTGATTCGCTTTCATTGGCAGCTCCACCTCCTGATGTTTTCCTCTACTCCTCTTGTCTCTCAGGCCGGGCATCTAAGCCACCCTTAACTTTCCTCTGCTAGCTTCACTCACTTCCTGGTTTTTTTTATTATTCTCCCGTAAAAGCCACGGTTTCCAGACTTTTCCCACAGGATCTGGCCAGGACTCGCATATATAGGCCCATATGCATTGTATACCCCCGCTAGTATACTCATCCTATTTGCGCCGAGTGAATAGCCTCGGAGAAAAGGGTTAAGATGGTGCATTTGCTATCGTCCCCTCATCCCACAAGCTCTTCCTATCAGTCCCGGCATTAGCGTTACTACACACCCCCAAAGGTGCAGCCGTTTTCTTCGCACCACGCGGACCCATTAGAAGCACTTTGTGCCCCCTCGGCTCCTTTCCACACTGCCTGCCAGAAGCAGAAATCTACCCAGGAAAGTACTCCCGGCTCCCCGAGCGACGGCAGCATTTCAAAAGTGGCTGCTGGTGGGAAGGCGGTCCTCGGCCAATATTGAAACTTAATAGGTCAATGCGGGGGGGGGCGGGGGTATTCGTTCAATTTATTATTCCAGTCACTCGTTGCGTAAGCATCTGGCACTTTCTGCTGATTCATCTGTTGGCTGCAGGGTTGCTGTCGAAAATCACGATTTACACGTCTCTCGTGTCCTCACCCAATGCGCTGTCAGATTTTTCCCTCGCTGTAGGTCTACAACGCGCGATGGCATCGAAGGAACAGTTCTTAATCGAGCCTCTTGGTGGCAGCAGACTCATCATGGCCTGAGCATCGATCCTCCTTAATTTGCAATCTCTCAAGTTGAGCCGTGCTCGCTCCTATCACGCGTGTCAGTCCTTTGAAACGAATTGCCCAGTTCGTTTAAAGAACTCGAGCAAGTGCAGTGACATTTTGAGTTAATTGTGGTTTGCCAAGACGTTGTTGATATCGAAGCTTCCAAAACTGGCTTGCTTGAGAGAAGTTACTCCTGAAAACTTCAGGCGTTGCCCCCAAGTCAGGAACGTGTACGTTGTTCGTCCATCAGTACAAGTCGAACGTTTTGCACGAGGATTCATTTCTATTCCCTCCCACGCACCGCGCATACACAGCGGCTGTCTGTCGTAATAAAGCCCCCCCGGATTTGATTTTCATTTCCCCTTATTATTTTGCGCAGGACAATTTGCAAGGCAAAAAGAAGATAGTTGAATTACGCGACCGTGCACACCGCTGCAGGCGGACTGGCAAGACGCCCAAAGTTGATTAGAAAAGAATATACAATGCATTGAACATGAAAGAGAACCAAACCGTCAAAAAGACCGAAGCCGTTGATTCTGTTTTGCCCGTTTCGGGATGGAAAAGGCAGTGTAGTGAACTCGTGCACTATCGGACAACTTGCCCGTAGCAAGATGGACAGTACAAACTCACCTAGAAACGCATTATAGCACCATGTGAAAAACACAAAACCCAACCATAACATTGTGGGGATGTTAGTTGTTGGTGTTGTTGTTAGAC
>OX465110.1:13223049-13250549 GCA_949987565.1 Luidia sarsii
CCTCCCCACCAACGTCATTATCAACATTCTCCTCATCCTCCCCATCCCCTCATCCTCCCCACCCCCTCATCCACCCCATCCCCTCATCCTCCCCATTCCCTCATCCTCCCCATCCCCTCATCCTCCCCCATCCCCTCATCCTCCCCATCCCCCTCATCCTCCCCACCAACGTCATTATCAACATTCTCCTCATCCTCCCCATCCCCTCATCCTCCCCACCCCCTCATCCACCCCATCCCCTCATCCTCCCCACCCCCTCATCCACCCCATCCCCTCATCCTCCCCATCCCCTCATCCACCCCATCCCCTCATCCTCCCCATCCCCTCATCCTCCCCATCCCCTCATCCTCCCCATCCCCTCATCCTCCCCATCCCCTCATCCTCCCCATCCCCTCATCCTCCCCATCCCCCTCATCCTCCCCACCAACGTCATTATCAACATTCTCCTCATCCTCCCCATCCCCTCATCCTCCCCACCCCCTCATCCACCCCATCCCCTCATCCTCCCCATCCCCTCATCCTCCCCATCCCCTCATCCTCCCCATCCCCTCATCCTCCCCATCCCCTCATCCTTCTTCTTCCGCTTCTCAACGTTGCTGTTGTTGACGGAAATATGCAACCTACTATTATAGTCAAATAATGATTTGTTTTCGAAAAACTTCAATATAGAACCTCCAGGATGCTAACTATAAAAAATGCCATAATTGATATTAGACTGGAAGTTTTCTCTCCGCTCACTCTTACCCCCGAGTGACCTTTCTTATTAAGTCACAGCGTGCACTGTTTCATCTCGAATATGGTTTCGATCGTCTTGAAGCAAGCGACGGAAAGAGATAAGAAAAAACTCCAAACGGTCTCTCTTAATTTCTGAAAATAACTGGGTAATTTGATATGTGTAAACCGATGCCGCTTGGAGAGTGCAGTGTTGTTACGCCGGGTTCAGTTGTTTTTTCTCTGTTTTTCGCTGGAGACCGCAGAAGTGGATCGAACCGAGGAATTCGTCCTGTCACTCTGACTCTTACTTTGCCTTTGCCTCTCTCTCTCCATCTCATTCTCCCTCTCCCTATCACTCTCCCTTTCCCTTTCCCTGTCCCTCTCCCTGTCCCTCTCTCCATGTCCCTCTCTATCTCCCTCTTCCTCTCCCTCTCCCTCTTCCTCTCCCTCTCCCTCTCCCTCTCCCTCTCCCTCTCCCTCTCCCTCTCCCTCTCCCTCTCCTCTCCCTCTCCCTCTCCCTCTCCCTCTCCCTCTCCCTCTCCCTCTCCCTCTCCCTCTCCCTCTCCCTCTCCCTCTCCCTCTCCCTCTCCCTCTCCCTCTCCCTCTCTCACTCCCACTCCCTCTCACCCGTCCTCTCCATCTCCTTTCATCCTCTGTATCTTGACAAACGAGCACTATGTTATTACAAGTCGTCGCCGTATCACGTTCCCGTGTCACGGAGAAAGGGGTCAGTTCCTTGGGAGTTGGGGGTGTTGTCCAACGGCATGGGATGGAGGTGAGAGACATCGGGAATGGGATATTTATCGTCCGTTTTCGAGCGAGAGGACGGGTAGCGTCAGTGCCAGTTACTGGTCTCTGGTTCTTTCTTTATATATCTCTGCGTGACATGTTGTGTTGGTCGTTAATGTGGGGTCACGCACTCCGTCAATATGCGCTGACATCCCCCAATGGAGATCGAAGGGCTACCCGTGGTGTCGGATTAAAGCCCCTATACAACATTGGTAAAGGTAAAGAAATTACCACAGTTTGTGTTAAACCATTAAACATTCCCAAAAAGAAATCATGCGAAGGTTTTTAGCTCAAATGGTAATCTGAGAAAGTAGAAAAAGGCAAAAAACAGTCACGGTTTTTCGCACCGTTCTGTGGTGTAAGAATTAGTTTGTTTCCCACGAGTAATCAACTATTCGTCGATGTTTGAGTGAAGATTTCTCAAAAAATACAGCATCCCAGACCGTAGGATTTCAACATGAGGACTGTATCAGGACCATCTACAAACTGTTTAAATTAGAAGGAAATCTGTGGTCATCGATGTTTCCCGGTCTTCCCAATGTTGTAGTGTGCCTTTAAGAGGAAGCTTTATTTTATAGGCAATTCTGTCGAGACTCAAAGAGTGGCTTCCCGAGGCAGCCTTGGCTCTCAAGGAACGAGGGAGTCAAAAAGGTTTCCTGAGTGTTGTCAGGATCCTCGAGATCTGTCATGGCTTGACAATTAGAACTGTCTCGAATAATGTACACTCTCTCATCGATCTCTTTGCTGTACACAAACTGGACGGCGACGCCTTCGGGGGTGTCGGAATTGAAGTCGCTGCCACCCGCTGATGTACGGTGATTGGGTCGTTAGCCTCCTTCCCACGTTTTTCGTGTAATCCCGTGCAGACCATGCAGGGCAGAGCATTACAGCAAATGTCGGGTGCGTACATCGCTATAGAAACTCTAGTCACACTACAGGCGGATTGGCTCGGACTGCCGTGGGAATGTGAATTCCTTGAATAGGCCTATTATTCCTGGATATTCGTAGTGCAGTCTAAAATAGTCTGACTGCGATCTGGTATAGCATTCTAAATAGGCCCACTCCCACAGTGTTCGAAATACACATTCGAGCTGTATCAGGGAGGTAATTATAGTCTTGGTTCAAGACGTAGTTGGTTGAGATACCAACGAGGGCGATACTCAATGATACGCAAACACACGTACGCATCCACACAGACCGGTCAGCACCTCACTTGTACCTCAATGCGTACATGTGTGCGGATCTCTGTGCGAGTCCGTACGCGTGTTTAAACTGCGAATCACGGTCGCATATAAAAACCAACCACGTCTTGAACCAAGACTAGGAATGGGCAAGAATCTAAGGCCGTTTACGAAATGAAGGCTAAGGCTCGGGCTCAGAGTTCGTCTCCGTCCGGCAAAACCCGAAAATCCAGGTTGTGGTTTGTTTCCGAATTTGAAGGTTTTTTGGCTTGATAGGTATAGTGTATTCAACCAAGAAACTGGGGACAAATGCTTGTTTTTAGATGCATGTGACGTTATAAACGAGAAGAGAAAATAATGACCGAAGCTAAACCTGAGCGTAAGCCTTCATTTCGTAATGAACGGCCTATGTATTCGGACGCCATTTTGAGATTCCTTCATTCCGGCCAGTTCTGCGTGATTCCTGCAGCGCGAGTAAGACAAGTGTGAGGGGTCCCTTTGGTTTTAGAGAGGTTTCGCGAGCGAACGGACGCGGTTAGCGTAACGGATACGTCATCAATTATGACGTCATACGCTACTTGCTATCCGCTATAAAACGTGCAGACGACACGGATATCTCGCTGCTATACACGTAAGGAAGAAACGCGTAGGAGCATTTCGGATTTCAAGTAAATCGTCTTGACGTTTTGGTCAATGTGGATGGTGTTGTTCAGAAATAATTAGTAATCACTTAATAGGCTATACGTATGGGTCATTTGTGTGAGTTTAAAAGACTTTGAAATACGGACAGATTGGTCTACAAAATAGGGTATAAAAACGTGGGTGTATGATGTCGGAAATAGACCTCGTTATTTTTATACTTGCGAGCAGTGCTATACGTATACGCATGGATTGCGAACTGCCGGAATGGCCACTAACTGGTGCGGATAGCTAAACGTATGCGTATACGCGTATCCGGAGGGATTGCGAACCGCAGGAATGACCACTAACTGGTGCGGATAGCTAAATGTATGTTTATACGTGTATCCGTTCGCGTGCGAAACCTCTCTACGTACTACCGCGGCGCCAGTGCTTCATGCTATGGGCATCGGGTAACGAGCCACGCCATCTTTAATGGAGATCAGTGGGGTTTGTTGTAATGGTTGTACAGTACTATACGGAGCGGGCTTTGGGCGGTCGTAACCGCTGACAGGGATTGGCCGTTTATTCAGCCGAGATCCTCTCCGATAATTTCAGTCGGGTTAGGGTTACACGGGATGCTGCGGGGAGAGATGCAGTGCGTTTAAATGCTGGCAGTGAGCGTGTATAACAGATATAATGCAATAGATTGTCGGTCATGACCACCCAAGACAACATCCTGGTTGAGGCACTGGTTTGGAGAATAAATTAAGGGGATGACATTTTGGGAATTGCTTTTTTTTCATATATAAAACGGTTATGTGAAAAATAGCCCTAGAGAATTCAAGACAAAAATCCCGAAGGCCAATCAATGGTCCACAGCAACTCACCTTTGAAGTTATACAAAGTGATGGTGAACTAAAAGATTAAAAAGAATTGGTTGATTAAGTAAGGAGAAATGTATGTACTCAGTCATTTGAAGGCTTGAAGACCAGAGCAGGAGATTGTACCAATGACATGGTCAGGGAGACTATTCCAAATTCTAACAGCCATGTGGATAAAACTTCTGTCAAGGGAGTGTGTCCTTGCAGCAGGGATTGTCAGAGCATGGTCAGGCTTTGCAGAACTAAATCGTGTCGTGCGCTGCCTGAGTGCAGGAGGGGGAAGTAAGTTAAGATCTTTAGGACGCTGTATGAGGTGCATCTTGTGGTCGGATCGACCCCGTTGGTCGTTGGCGACCCACATCTAGAGATGTGGAGGGGATGCTGTGAGGGAGCGAGTGGGTGGGGGAGTCTACAGGCTTGGAAACACCGCTCTACGATCCGAAAAAGACCCGACTGGTTTTTTTTTTCTTGAGCGGTGTCGCAATGCATCCTGGGGGGCCGCCGGGAATCGTGACCGCCATGATGTCTGGTGGCCGAATCCGAGCCGGCGCGTAGGTTCGGCCGTCGAATCTGTTGCCGCTGGGTCGGGCACCAGTCGGGGTCGTGAGTCGGATTGCAGTCGGACCGTATGGCGTGCAGTGCGCGGTGTGCTCCAGTGCGTATTTTTCTCATCGGATTGTCCGTGGCTGTGTATAATTTATAGAAATTTTGACGGGTTTGACGAGAGTTAATGACAGATTTGGACGAACACTATCCATGGACTTGGATTTACGAATAATGCCAACATTGGTCCATGCCAACATCTGGTCCAAATGTGGGTTGAAATATTGCCCCGCCATTTTCTTCCATGTGGCCAATTTCATATAGAGTCAATTAAGTGCCAACATTTGCTTATTAAGGGTAAGCACAATCGTTTTTACCAAAAAGCTTATTTGCATACGGAATACTACACAAAATCACATAACCGCGTGTGAACGAGTGTACATGCTATTACGTCATCAACATGGCGCCACGTTTTTGTAGCAGACGACGCTTTTCTAGATGAAATTCGGTGGGTTTTTGTCATGAAATGAAATGAAAAGAAGTGAAAAAGAGGTAGTTTTTCGTGCATTGTAAAAGATTTGGTTCAATACAACCGGAATTGATTGAAATTAGAAATCCAGAATTCGATTGTACTTACCCTTTAAGCACAGCAAGAGCCATTTAGTTCCCCCTTGCCTTCTCAAACTACACTATTGGTTTCATGGTAAGTAAATATGAGTGGAATAAAAGTCAAAAGCAATTGACATCACATCGCGGTTCGCTTTGCAATCCCACCTACACGATGAAGACCTTTTCCTGCTCAGCGGATTTTCACGCTTAAGCAGCTCTGTAGAAATGTTGGGGCCCTGGAGGTATTTGTCAACATTGTCGTCTTCAGACATCGTGGGCGATCTTCGTACATCTTCTGAAAGTTGTTCAGAAATTTACTCACGCTGGAAAAACACTCTCTCGCTTGATTGACTGTAAAGCTCCGCGGGAGACAGATATAATTCGACTGATATGGCGACCATTTAGTGACGGGAAGGGTTCGAGAAGTCCCCAGCAATTGCTTTATTGAGCGCACGGCGGACTGTCCGTTGGTGAGAGCTGGTTTATGTACGCGGCCACCCGTGGCGTTCCGACGGGATGGGACGGGATGGGTGGGATGGGATGGTGTGGGGTTGGATGGGGTAGGATGGGATGGGATGGGGTGGGATGGGATGGGATGGGATGGGATGGGATGGGATGGGATGGGGTGGGATGGGATGGGATGGGATGGGATGGGATGGGATGGGATGGAATGGGATGGGGTGGGATTGGATTGGGTGAGGTGGAGTGGGATGAGGTGGGGTGGGATTGGGTGAGGTGGGTGAGATGGGGTGGGGTGAGATGTGGTGGGATGGGGTGGGGTGGGATTGGGTGGGGTGGGATTGGGTGAGGTGGGTGAGATGGGGTGGGGTGAGATGTGGTGGGATGGGGTGGGGTGGGATTGGGTGGGGTGGGTGAGATGGGTGTGGGATTGGGTGGGGGTGGGATTGGGTGAGGGGGGTGGGATGGGGTGGGGTTGAATGGGATGGGGTGGGATGGGAT
This sequence comes from Luidia sarsii, assembly GCA_949987565.1. Classification (NCBI taxonomy): domain Eukaryota; kingdom Metazoa; phylum Echinodermata; class Asteroidea; order Paxillosida; family Luidiidae; genus Luidia; species Luidia sarsii. The sequence continues at coordinate 13,229,348 of OX465110.1, forward strand.
ATACATTGTAATTCGACTGACATGGCGGCCATTTAGTGACGGGAAGGGTTCTAGAAGTCCCCAGCAATTGCTTTTTTTCTATTCAATAATTAGAAACTCCCGGTGTCAATATTATGCAGGGGGCTGGTGAGAGCTGGTTTATGTACGCGACCACCCGTGGCGTTCCGACGGTCTTCCAGGATTGGACGGGATTGGGTGGGATGGGGTTGTGTGGGATGGGATGGGATGGAGTGGGGTGTGTGGGATGGGATGGGGTGGGGTGGGGTGGGGTGGGATGGGGTGGTGTGGGATGGGACGGGATGGGGTGGGATGGGGTGGTGTGGGATGGGATGGGGTGGGATGAGATGGGGTGGGGTGGGGTGGGATGGGATGGGGTGGTGTGGGATGGGGTGGGGTGAGATGGGGGTGGGATTGGGTGGGGGTAGGATTGGATGAGGTGGAGTGGGATGGGGTGGGGCGGGGTGGGGTGGTTTGGGATGGGATGGGTGGGTTGGGGTGGGATTGGGTGGGGTGGGGCGAGATGGGGTGGGATTGGGTGGGGTGGGATTGTGTGCGGTGGAGTGGGATGAGGTGGGGTCTTATGGGATGGGGTTGAATGGGATGGCGTGGGTGGGATTTGGTGGGATTGAGTGGTTTGGGGTGGGGTGGGATAGGGTGGAATGGGATGGGGTGAGATGGAATGGGATTGCCTCTATTCGTCTAGACCCATTTCAAAAGAGGCTATACATTACATCCACTCTCCCTCATAGACTTGTGTGCTATTTCGTACAGTAGCTATTCAAAGACCAGATTCTACGAGCAGATTTGGTCTCTGATGAGGCTGCGCCCATTGAAACTCCCTTTTCAGGATCGACCCGGATCAACCACGTTGTACTTGTATGGAGGCATATATGCGTCACGACGTATGACACTCAACCACGTGGTTGGGGTATGGTTGCGCACTACACACGTATGACGCATTGTGTATGGTTGCTGGCCTAACACACGCAACGTTGGGCACTTTGGTCCAGTTTGACCCTAATCGTAACCGTAACACTGACCGTAACGCTAACCCTAACCCAAACAACCCTAATCCTAACCCTAACCCAAACAACCCTAATCCTAACCCTAACCCAAACAATGCTAATCCTAACCCTAATCCTAATCCTAATCCTAACCCTAACCCTAACCACCCTAATCCTAACCCTAACCCTAATGCTAATCCTAACCCTCACTCTATCCCTAACTCTAACCCAACCCTAACTCTAACCCTAACTCTAACCGTAACCGTAACCGTAACCCTAACCGTAACACCCTAAGCCTAACCTACACTGGTTTACAAAACATGTCCTTGTATAGTCCCCACACAATTAACGGAGTACCAGCGATGGTGGTTGAGCGTCATATGTCGGTTCTGTTATATATCTCCTTGTATGAGCACACTTTGGTATACTTAGCTCTGTATACATTGTGCCTGGATACAGCGTGTGTGAAACCAGAGGATGGGACGACACACCTCGATGGCCCCTAATCACGGCGGCTTCTTTGCAGGCCTGCATGCACGGAAATCCTGGTACGCATTCAACCCTCGCACGCCTGCGCACCCTAACACAGGACACAATGCCAGTATAGGCATGCGGAGGAGAGACAGTCGGAACGGAACCCGATTTGGGAGACGACATCGCAGAATGGACACCGAATGCAGTCGCCGAGCGGGGGCATCGAGAGAAGAAACGGGAGAACCGGGAGGCACGGAGGCAGGCTTTGGCTGTACGGTCATCCGTGCCGTGACGCCCCCTCCGTCATTCCAGACGGATAGGAGGTCGCGTCGGGGCGACGGGCGGTGTATCGAATTTCACCGGGCGCCCTTCCACCGGGAGTACCGGATAGGGTGGGTTGCATGCCGTCTGGTGCTAGCGGGTCTTCCAGCCTCCCGAAGCCCTTCCGGCCCCAGCACCATTGCGGAACGGGGAAACGAGCAATATCACGCCCCGGCCACGGTACACGGCGGCCATAGTCACACGAGACTTCCTTCCCTCATGGGATCGATATAGGAGCATTTGCCGAGTGGCCTAGAATCCTTATCCGCCATCTCTCTCCCTCTCCTCTCTCTCCTCTCTCTTTCTCCATCTCTCTCCCTCTCCTCTCTCTCCTCTCTCATTCTCCATCTCTCTCCCTCTCCTCTCTCTCCCCCTCTCTCTTTCTCTATCTCTCTCATCTCTCTCTCCCTCTCCTCTCTCTCTCTCTCTCTCTCTCTCTGTCTTTCTCTCTCTCTCCCCCTTCCTCTCTCTCTCTCTCCCTCTCCTCTCTCTCTCCCTCTCCTCTCTCTCTGTCTTTCTCTCTCCCCCCCTTCCTCTCTGTCTCTCTGTCTCTCTGTCTCTCTGTCTCTCTGTCTCTCTGTCTCTCTGTCTTTCTGCCTGTCTCTCTCTCTGTCTGTCTGTCTCTCTCCCCCCCTCTCTCTATCACTCTCTCTCTCTCTCCCTCTCTCTCTCTGTCTCTCTCTCTCTCTCTCTCTCTTTCTATCTCTTTGCTTAGACTTTGTTGGTGGTGTGGATGGTTAAGATGTGCTATAGGGGTGTGACCTCGGGTCGTCGGGGCGGATTGAGCACGGGGGAACCCGCTTCACCGTCTCACCAGGGGCCAAAGCCCTTCTGCTGCCAATTCCACCAAATGAACAAGTAGCACCCGGCCATCAATCTGAATGGAAGCTGCGGAAGTCTCTCAACAGACTCCGCACGGCTGTGGGCCGCAGCTAAAAACCAACCTGAGTCGATGGGGTCTATGCTGATGCAGCAGATGTAGCCTGTGAATGCGGGACCTCAGAAAAGACCACGCAACATCTACTGAGATGCCCACTCCTTGAAAAAAAATGACAGCAGCCTGGAAGATCTGGCGACTGATGAATGGGAAGGCTCTTAATCTCTGCGCAAGAGCCTGGCCGAACATAATGACCTGGTTCAGGGTTGATGGACACGAAAGAAAGATGATGGACAACACAGAATGATCGAAGCGTTTAAACCAACACGTCTGTATATAACGTCTCGAACTTGGCCTCTGAAAACTAGAATCACGGCCAGTTCACGGCTTGTGAACAGTCCGTGATTTGGGCGCAATCATAGGGGAAACTGTAGACTTCACTGTGATATACCGGCTCAATGGTTCCTCACTAACAGCATCTCATTGCGGGGCTGAGGCTCAGGCGAGGGGGTTAAAATGACAATCCTTCCACTTGTGAAAATTCCAGCAAGATTCCTGGAATCTGATTTTCTTGGGTGTTTGTTCTTCTTCTTCTTCTTCTTCTTCTTCTCAAGACCTCGATAAATCTCCGAAGAGCGGGTGAGCTTATTTTTTTTTTCTTTTGACGGTACCTCGAAATAATTCATGCTAACGTCGGAGTCCGGAACCTCGAACGCCAGAGTGAGTGCTGATGAAAAATTCATGCCGAGAAAATGGGAAATATGATCACCTCTATTGAATGTTTTATCACGCGAATATTACTAATTCATCATTACAACTTTGAGCGGTGTCCTATCTTAGGTATATCTTAGTATCAATCTGATTTGACATCCCGTATCTGTGTGAAAAGAGGAGGAAGCACAAATTAGAATGAATAGGTTTTTTTTTCAACGAAGTATACCCCCACTTGTCTTCCAGTATAAGCAGTGTCTGAGTGAGACAGGACAAGAGCCGGGCTCGTCATACGATCCTCCTTGGGCAAACTGTTCCGTCGCCCGACCGACTATCCCGGCGGACCGAGCGGGGTGGTGAGAGGGGCCCTATACCGTCGATATGCTCGCCCCCTCGGCCCGCTGACACGGAGGTGTCGCGGTGAGGAGACCGCGTGTTTTATGGATGAATCTCGGGTGCGTGTGTGTGGGTGTGTAGGGGGTAGAAGCCAGACTGGCTGTTAGAGTGTCATAGCAAAGACATGGAACTCCTCGTATTTAGCTCTTTGCACCTCATCGTCTGTCTCTCTCTCCATCTCCCTCCCTTTTTTCATCTCCCTGCTCTATTACCTGTCTTTTCTATCAGACAGTTAACCACTTCGAATAGATATGCCATCGCTCTCCCTCCCTCTTTCTATCTCTCTCCTTCTCCCTCTCCCTCTCCCTCCCCTCCACTCTCCCTCTCGCTCTCCCTCTCCCTCTCCCTCTCCCTCTCCCTCTCGCTCTCGCTCTCGCTCTCGCTCTCGCTCTCGCTCTCGCTCTCCCTCTCCCTCTCCCTCTCCCTCTTCATCTCCCTCTCCCTCTCCCTCTCCCTCTCCCTCTCTCCCTCTCCCTCTCCCTCTCCCTCCCCTCTGTCTCTCCCGCTTCCTCTCCCTCTCCCTCTCCCTCTCCCTCTCCCTCTCCCTCTCCCTCTCCCTCTCCCTCTCCCTCTCCCTCTCCCTCTCCCTCTCCCTCTCCCTCTCCCTCTCCCTCTCCCTCTCCCTCTCCCTCTCCCTCTCCCTCTCCCTCTCCCTCTTCCTCTCCCTCTCCCTATCCCTCTCTCCCTCCCCATCTCTCTCCATCTCTCTCCATCTCTCTCCATCTCTCTCCATCTCTCTCCATCTCTCTTCATCTCTCTCCATCTCTCTCCATCTCTCTCCATCTCTCTCCATCTCTCTCCATCTCTCTCCGTCTCTCTCCATCTCTCTCCATCTCTCCCCATCTCTCTCCATCTCTCTCCATCTCTCTCCATCTCTCTCCATCTCTCTCCATCTCTCTCCGTCTCTCTCCGTCTCTCTCCGTCTCTCTCCGTCTCTCTCCGTCTCTCTCCGTCTCTCTCCGTCTCTCTCCGTCTCTCTCCGTCTCTCTTCATCTCTCTCCATCTCTCTCCATCTCTCTCCATCTCTCTCCATCTCTCTCCATCTCTCTCCATCTCTCTCCATCTCTCTCCATCTCTCTCCATCTCTCTCCATCTCTCTCCGTCTCTCTCCGTCTCTCTCCATCTCTCTCCATCTCTCTCCATCTCTCTCCATCTCTCTCCATCTCTCTCCATCTCTCTCCGTCTCTCTCCATCTCTCTCTATCTCTCTCCGTCTCTCTCCGTCTCTCCCCGTCTCTCTTCATCTCTCTCCATCTCTCTCCATCTCTCTCCATCTCTCTCCATCTCTCTCCATCTCTCCATCTCTCTCCCTTTCCTTCTTCTCCCTCTGCCTCTCACTCACCTCCTTCTCCTCCTCCATTGCCCAGCCATTCTAACAGGCAGTTAACCGTCATTCGAAGAGTCACGGCAGCATCGCCACCCATGTCCACGTGTTCTCTCCCTGGTCGGCGGGGCGGTGCTGCATGCTCGCGGCGAGACAGGATACAATCAGCACATTCGTGGGGACATCGAATACAACAAGCGGCGGGACTTTATTCATGTGCTTCTTCGCTGTGCCATTAATGGTATAACCAGTTTGAATGAGACCAGGTGTTGACACAACTCTCGGGGTTCCAACTCCCCCTCTCCCCTCCCCTCTCCCCTCTCCCCTCCCCTCTCCCCTCTCCCCTCTCCCCTCTCCCCTCCCCTCTCCCCTCCCCCTCTCCCCTCTCCCCTCCCCTCTCCCCTCTCCCCTCCCCTCTCCCCTCTCCCCTCTCCCCTCTCCCCTCTCCCCTCTCCCCTCTCCTCTCCCCTCTCCCCTCCCCTCTCCCCTCTCCCCTCTCCCCTCCCCTCTCCCCTCTCCCCTCTCCCCTCCCCTCTCCCCTCTCCCTCTCCCCTCTCCCCTCTCCCCTCTCCCCTCCCCTCTCCCCTCTCCCCTCCCCTCTCCCCTCTCCCCTCTCCCCTCCCCTCTCCCCTCTCCCCTCTCCCCTCTCCCCTCCCCTCTCCCCTCTCCCCTCCCCTCTCCCCTCTCCCCTCTCCCCTCCCCTCTCCCCTCTCCCCTCCCCCCTCTCCCCTCCCCTCTCCCCTCTCCCCTCTCCCCTCCCCTCTCCCCTCTCCCCTCTCACCTCCCCTCTCCCCTCCCCTCTCCCCTCTCCCCTCTCCCCTCCCCTCTCCCCTCTCCCCTCTCCCCTCCCCTCTCCCCTCTCCCCTCTCCCCTCCCCTCTCCCCTCCCCTCTCCCCTCCCCTCTTCCCTCTCCACCTCGTTCTGCCGGGTGGTCGCTCGCATTGGTGAGAATCGATGTCATCTTCGGTACCACTCTCCGCATGCATTATTTCTGGCCCTGTCGGGGTCTGCCTAGGCCTAATTGCCGCGGCGAGATTTGACATCCTCTCCCCCCCCCTCCTTCCACCATAATCTGCAATTTGCAATTTGGATGCCGATTCAAGGTGACGAGAAGCTGCATGTCACCGCCGCTTCAGCGTTTTGTTTTTGCCCCCACCCCATACACCACACGCCCGGGCTGTCGGCTGATGCTGATTGGTCCACCCAATCATGAATTATTCATCACGGTGAGACGTTCCCGGGAGACCGAATGCGGACAAAATGTCTTCTTCTTTTTTAGGCCAGGGGTAAATCAGGAAACTCGGGGAACCGGGTACCCGATTTATTGTATGATAATCGGGTACCCGAGTATGCGCAATGCCATAGGAATGCATAAGAACTTGAAATTCAGAATGAACAAATACTGAGATATCCGAAAAGACCGCAAATTCCAGCTTGAGAGAGAGGGAGAGAAAACAGTGGGTCAATAGTTCCTCTTAGTTTGAGACATCTACCGACAGAAGCGTTTACGGTCAACGAGTTTGCTAGGGCCTATCTCTTCACAATGGATGTCGAAAAGGTCCATCCACACAGTTGGCAAACGGTTCCCGGCGTTAGCTAAGAAAAAAAAAAGACTTTTAAGGGCGAGCAATCAATATTATTTAGCCTATGCGTCCTTGTTGTATTTTCCGGGTAATAGAAGCGACTAAATGGAACCGGGTACCCGTATACCTCGGGTATTTCGGGTACCCGGTTCGTTCACCCATAGCCTATATACAGTGACTTCATTGCTAACATTTTACGCAACGCGGAAGTCAGTGATCGCTGGACAGAAGAATATTCCATCCACGGGGTCCGCCTCCTGGATTGGGATTGGCCTATTCGTGGGCGGCATCGAGACGAGCAATACTTTTAAGCCCGGTCCCTGGGGGACTCGGACGGGCGTTGCATGGATCAGACCGTCCCACGGTCCTTGCCTCCCGCCGACCAATGAGACGGTGCCACGGCGCATAATCAGCACGAGTCTCGCCCCCACGGTCCGGAAACTGGGCCCCCTGTGATGTTTTATTGATGGGAAAGATCCTGTCTCGAGCTTCTTAATACACCCCTACCCTCTCTCCTCGTCCACCACCTTCATCCATCTCCCCCCGGGAGCCGGTATCCTAGTGTGCTCTTTGCACATCGCGACAACCGACGATTTTGTTGACTTCTTAAAGGTGCATGCGCCTCTCTGTTCCTCTCAGAGTTTTTGACTTTTGGTCAATTGTCCACCGTCGTTTCAGGTTGTGTCCCACAAGGTCTGTTTATTACGACAGCCTCGTGAGTCGTGATCTTCCCTATTTAACATTGATATATATCAGTTATATTCTCTTCGTCTTTGCCATAATTTTACATGTGATTTTTGTCCATGTCTTGAATCACAGTGTGAATATCTTCTAACATAGGCCTATTTGTTTTTTCATTGAAACAAGGCATAGACCAAGACAAAGATCGAGACCTAGACCGAGACCGAGACCGTGAGACCGTGAGACCGTGAAACCGAGACCGAGACCGTGAGACCGAGACCGTGAGACCGAGACCGAGACCATGAGACCGAGACCATGAGACCGAGACCGAGACCGAGACCGAGACCGAGACCGAGACCGTGAGACCGTGAGACCGTGAGACCGTGAGACCGTGAGACCGAGACCGAGACCGAGACCGAGACCGAGACCGAGACCGAGACCGTGACCGTGAGACCGAGACCGTGAGACCGTGAGACCTAGACCGAGACCGAGACCAAGACCAAGACCAAGACCAAGACCGAGACCGAGACCGAGAGCAAGACCAAGTCCAAGACCAAGACCAAGACCAAGACCAAGACCGAGACCGAGACTAAGACTAAGACCAAGACCAAGACCAAGACCAAGACCAAGACCAAGACCAAGACCAAGACCAAGACCAAGACCAAGACCAAGACCAAGACCGAGACCGAGACCAAGACCAAGACCAAGACCAAGACCAAGACCAAGACCAAGACCAAGACCAAGACCAAGACCAAGACCAAGACCAAGACCAAGACCAAGACCAAGACCAAGACCAAGTCCAAAACCGAGACCGAGACCGAGACCGAGACCAAGACCGAGACTGAGACCGAGACCGAGACCGAGACCGAGACCGAGACCAAGACCAAGACCAAGACCAAGACCAAGACCAAGACCAAGACCAAGACCAAGACCAAGACCAAGACCAAGACCAAGACCGAGACCGAGACCAAGACCAAGACCGAGACCAAGACCAAAACAACGACCTAAACAATGATCGAGATACTTATACTAGACCTAGACCTAGACCTAGATCTAGACCGAGACCGAGATCGAGATCGAGATCTAGGCCGAGACCAAGACAGAGATTGAGACCGAGACCGAGAACGAGAAATAACGCTAATCTACGTCATCACATCAGAGAAAGGAGACACGGGGAGGCAGATCTTTGTGCACGTAAGCAGCAAATAACATTTATTCGACAGGCAGAAAATGACATAGGCTTCCACACAGAGATAGGACAACGAATGTGTCGAATTGTTTGTTAAGACTGTGAATTCGGAATAGATTTAGAGCGACCTAAAACGTGCACAGTTGCATTATTGGTCGACCGCATTTTTCACAATGTCACCACCACTGAGAAATCACTTCACACGTGCAAAAAACGCCGGGCACGCCGGAAACAGAAACTCAAAAAATGAAATCAATCTAAAAATACAGAAACTCGATTTACTTATTTCAGTGCACGAAGTCAAATTATACATATATAAACTCAAATTTGCAGATTTCTGATCCAACACAAGAAGTGTGCACGGTACACTACCACTATGGTATTCATAATAGGCCTATAGGCTACAGGGATGGGAGACAGTGTTCAAACAAAATTTACAAGAAAGAAAAAAATGTCCCACTTTGATGGGGCGTCTAGTCAAGCTACCGTGAAAATGGGAACTGCCCTTGAAATGATAGTGCTCGGAACGACGACTGTCTCTCGGCGTCTACGGGACTGAGAAACTAGTCAAGTAATGGTCCATCGCCGACCGCTATACCTAGCTACGTCGGTCCATCCCTTTACGCCATAAAGTGCCGTGGGCCTTGTAGTCGCATATTTTCAGGAGGAGGTGAGCTCCAGCGAGTCAAACTTGATCTGCATTGTCGAGAGATGCACGGCTTTCGATTCGAGATATGCGCCTAAGCATTTTTCTTTTGCACGTTAGATTGAAATGCTTTCAGAAAATGTCAAATAATTGGCCTACTGACCGAGACTAAATTACCGCAAAACGTCCTTGTTCATTCGATTAGAAATAAACACCATATATAAAGACACGTAACGGAATATATCAAAAAGATGTCTTCATCAAATTCAAAACTCCAATTCAAAAGAGAAAGTATAACTACGCGTCCGCGGTACTATTACTACGCGTCTGTGGAACTAATATTACTACGCGTCCGTGGAACTAATAATTTGTGACCCGGCACAGCAACATGAGGAATATCCCACCAAAACACTTTTCGAGTAAACAACGCCTGAAGTCAAAGTATCTTCTCAATTCGATAAAAAAAAATCAATGTTTTTTTTTGTATTTTCGGAAAGTTAATGTATTGGAGGATATTATGTCCAAAGAATTTTTCCGAAATCCGTCTCTAAACGAGGATTTCGGGGGAGTGTTTGTGTACTGTTTTCATGAAAATGTAAAGTTTCTGCCTTTTTGAATGGCCGCTGCTATATTGTGTCTGGTACAAAACGAATGAGCGAAGTCCCCTTGTACTATTTACAACAAAGTTAACACGAAAATAATTTTGATATCATTTGAAAGCTATTGGTATACTCTTTCACATCATAAGAAAATCTCAAAATCTCAAAAGTGGGGGTTATTCCTCGTTATGCTGTGCCAGGGCACAATTATTACTACGCGTCCGTGGAACTAATATTACTACGCGTCCGTGGAATTAAACATTACAAAGTGTGAATGCATTCGATTGGTGCTTCGCCTACAACAGCTACTATACTAAATTTCATCAATTTTTCCAGCCCCCCCCCCCAAAAAAAATTGTTAATTCAGATGTGATTTCTTTTATCGATACACGAATGGAAAAAGAAGAAGAAAAATCAGGCCACTGCGGAATGACGTCACGGCACCTCGCATTGCCATGGCAACCCCCAAGACACGGACCTTGCGTTAATAAAATAGAATCTTGAACAGCAAGACCAAGGCACGGTGTAATAGGAACGCATACGAAAACTGCACATCCCACCCACAAAACAAAAATTAGAGAAATAAAACGGCCGCGGTGACCGCCATTAATTGCAAGGCGACCGGACGCTTCGCTATCGCGCCGGCCAGCGGTGACTGCTTTCGCTTTCGAGCTTGAACCCACATCCTGCATTCCGTGCGTTCTTGACCAAGGCGACTATTCGCCGATATTTTAACAGATGGGAATAAAGTTTTCTTCAGATAATGCTCACACCCATAATATACTGATTCTTCAGTGAGCAAAATTATCAGTGGCTCAAAAAAGAGAGAGAAAAACTTTCGAAAACACAATCATGTAGCTCCAAGTATACTGTGTTCTGTTTTCTGTTATTTTTGTTACAAAGTTCATGAGAGTAGAAGTATATATAGATTTGTTTTTTGGGGAGGATTTATTTCGTCTGAATTGGAACTTCCCTCTCCCGCCAAAACACAAATAAATCTATGAAAATGACAGAAAACCCAGATGGACAATTAAATCGAGAATGTTTTGCACCACGAAAGTACGTCGTTGAATTTCATTTCGGATCGGGAGAGAAACGAGGAGGGAACGGTTGAGACCCCTTTTTTTTAATTTGGGGTCCGATCGATTCAGTGAAAGCCGAGAATCATGCGGACTTCCTTTTTGCTCAGCTTGCCGTCCTTGTCCAGGTCCAAGTGTCTCATCATGTTCTGCTTGTAGATCTCCACGCTTCGCATTGAATCCTCCTAGAAACGGCCAAAAACAAAACGAACCCGCCCCCAAAAAATAGTTTCAGCCAGGTTTCGTTTGTGAGGTTTCACAAGGCACAATCTCTCCCTGTGCCGCCCTCTCTTTCGCTGTCTCTCTCTTTCTTGTCACCTCCATGTCTGTCTCTCTTCTCCCTCTCTCTCTCTCCCTCCTTTATCTTTGTCTCTGTCTGTCTCTTTCTCTCCTCTCCACCTCTTTCCCCCTCTCTCTTTCTTGGTCCCTTGTCCTCCCTCTCTCTTGCTATTTCCCATCATCTATCTCTCTATCTCCCTCTCTCTTGATGTATGTTGCTCTCCCCTCTCTTGCCCTCTCTCCCTCGTGCTCTTCTTCCCCTCGCTGCTCTGTCCACCACATCCGCCCCTAGTTTCTCCATCTCTTTCTCTCTCTCTCTCTCTCTCTCTCTCTCTCTCTCTCTCTCTCTCTCTCTCTCCCTCTCTCTCTCTCTCTCTCTCTCTCTCTCTCCCTCTCTCTCTCTCTCTGTCTTACCTGACCAAAGGTGTCACCCTCGCTCACGTTGCCGTAGTCGTGGAGATCTTTGACGAAAGCGTCAATTTCGCTTCCTTCGAGATAGCCAGTTTTTCCCTGTGTAACACACAAACAGAGCAGTTCATTCTTCTAACGGCGCGTGCCCGGGTATATCCTGTCATTTTTAACAATAATAAACATGCTGCAAACTGCTGACAAAAAATACCGAAATGAGAAGAGAGGGGCCTGACGTTTCGATCCTTGCAGGACCTTTCTCAAAGGCAGTCCGAATGTTGCCCTTATGAGTTAAGAGCGTGATTAGACTTAGATGTGAGGATTATCTGCATTTTCGAAGACTATTAAGTTCGAAACGTTCGGTCTGCTCTGATCTTATCAGTGGATCTTCTCAGGAAGATCAAACTGGTAAAGTTTGAATCATTCAACGGTGGTCTCGCGAGCCAGATTGCTTATTCCTTGACTAGGATGGGTCTCGGAGATTGACTGGCTTACGCATGCGTGAAAGCTGGTGGATTATTGATGGCACTGCAAGCTTACCTTGTCATAGTGGTCGAAGATCTTATTGAATTGCGCAATCCTCTCTTTCTCCCCCATGTCGCCAAACTGTGAACAGAGCAAATAGAAAAGATAAATGGAAGACGAAGAAGAAGAAGAACAAGACGAAGAAGAACAACAAGAAGAAGAACAAAAAGAACAAGAAGAAGAAGAAGGCATTTTTTTTTCAAAATGAAAACAAAACAGTTGACATTTAAATGAATATAGGCCCTATACATGGGAAAAAACAGAAGACGAAGAAGAAGAAGATTAAGAAGATAAGAAGAAAGTTGCAGAAGAGGAAGAGGCAGAAGAAGAGGAAGAGGCAGAAGAAGAGGAAGAGGCAGAAGAAGAGGAAGAAGAGGAAGAGGAAGAGGAAGGGGAACATGAGAGGAAGGGAAAGAGAAAGAGGAAGGGGAAGAGAAAGAGGAAGAGGCAGACGAAGAGGAGGAAGAGGAAGAGGCAGAGGAAGAGGAAGAAGAAGAAGAAGAAGAAGAAGAAGAAAAAGAAGAAGAAGAAGAAGAAGAAGAAGAAGAAGAAGAAGGGGATGAGGAAAACCCACCTTGGTCAATCGACTGGAGGTGATTAAGAAATTCTCCTCCGTCTTAATTGCGAGCAATCTGTAAGCGACAAGAATCTCTTTTTTTAAATGAACTCCCGTCAGCATGCATAGGCCAATGCAAATGCAAATGTTTAAACATCAGCAGCTGTGAAACGCCGGTCATCGAGACAAACCCATTTTGAATCATATTGAAAATTTAAATTGCCAGTTGGCGCGCTCATGCCCCAAGGCAATAAATGTCCGTCTTCGGAGTAATCTCATTCAAAAAGCCTTAATTCCTCTCGGTGCATCACTGACAGGCGTCCACGTCTTCCGGATTATTTTTTATTCGATTTCAGAAGGCCGCTTGCGGCTGGACAGTGTAGGGCTTGACCAGCAACGTCTGTTGTCTGTCAGGATTCTATCCATTATACGTCTGTTATACAGTCAAAATTGTGTTCATAGAGATACAGTGTTGTGTTTATAGCCTGACATCTGGGGTCACCGGATGGACCGCTTGCTGCCGTGCGTGTTAGTAAAAATGTGCGTGCCGCATAATAAAGAGGATTTGGTCGTGACAACCGCGTTATCTCTCAGTGCCTCACCTTGCCATCTCGGTCAAGCTCAGTTTCCCGTCGTTGTTCTTGTCGAAGATCTTCAACTGAGGAAACCCAGAAAAGAAAGATCAATTTTCACAGTGTCATTGCGAGAAATCATAATGGAGTCGGCCATTTCGTTTGACATTTAAAAAAAAAAAAATCCCACTCAGTTTTTCCTTTCTTTGTTTGATAAAAAAACCAAAAATAAATAAAACAACAACAATATGCGATTAGTTTTGATCTTACCATGCCCTGCACGTATTCGTCGATCTTCTCTTTCGAAACATCCTTGCCTGTTTGAGCAAGGAGGTCGCTGATGAAACCCTAAAAGTGCAAGACACGCAAACCAATCAACAAACAAAAAATATTCGTGTCATAAAGAAAGCACTGATTTCAAAACCATTTCCCAATCCCCCTCGTCCGCTTCGAGATTTCTGGGTTTTTTTAAAGAAAATGACTGATCAAAAAACCAAAGATTAGGGGCCTTCTCTGAAACCTTCTCTGATATGTCTTGCATTATTTTCAAAGTAAAAGGCAATGAATCCAGGGGGTCCATGGCTTCGGTTTGGGCGACAAGACTCCGACTTATAGGCCGTCTTCGAAATGAAGGCTTAGGGCTCGGGCTCAGGCTTCGTCTCCGTCTGACAAAACCTGGAAAATCCAGGTTATGGTTTGTTTTCCCGGAATTTGAAGGTTTGTTGGATTGATAATAGGCACATGCGATATTATAATTATAGTAAGTATATGACCGGAGCCTAAGCCCGAGCCTAATGGACCTTTCCCATGAAATATGCAAATTAGACCTAGCGCATGCGCTTAACTAAATTGGTGGGATAGCGGGCTGCCAACCAATCATAGTTTTCCACGGGCGTGCGCGCGTTCCTTCTCACTAACAGTTTGGCGTGTGGTCATTGGCTATTCAGCATCTCCTACACGCGTATTTCCAAACCTGCACGCAACGCGCACTCGTTTGCCCACCAATTTAGTAAAGCGCATGCGCCAGCTCTTATTTGCATATTTCATGGGAAAGGTTCATTAGGCCTTCATTTCGAAAACGGCGATCTCGTTTTAACCAGGGAGGAGATTTCTTGCTTAGCAGATTTTCACGCGTAAGCGATAGAGGACCCAAGGGCCAATGTTAGGGCTGCTTAAGCCCAAATTTTGCTTAAGCACAAAGATTCAGGATTCATGGGATCACCTCGCCAACGCATACTTCACTGATGTTTCATACTAAGTACTGAAGAGTGGAATGCAGGCCCAACGCATTCATTTTGATATCACATCAGAGTGCACTTTTTAATCCTGTTTACACGAGGAAGACTTTCCCTGCTTTGCAGATTCTCACGCTTAATGGCCCTATACAAAATTGGTAAAGGTGATTGCCACAGTTTGTGTGTTAAACCAACGTTCCCAAAAAAGCAATACTGCGAAGGTTTTAGCTCAAATTGTAATCTGAGAAAGTAGAGAAATGCCCCCAAACCGTTACGGTTTTTGCACCGTTCTGTAGTGTAAGAAATAGTTTCTTTCCCACGAGTAATAAACTATTTGTCGATGTTTGAGTGAAGATTTCTCGAAAAGTACAGCATCCCAGACCGTAATATTTTAACATGAGGATTCTATCATGACCATCTACAAACTGTGTAAATCAGAAGGAAATCTGTGGACATTGATGTTTCCCGATCTTCGCAATGTTGTATTTGGCCTTTAAGACTCTACGAAATTAGACCCTGGTCACGATGAACAGAATCTTGCTGGCCTCTCCCTATCCATCTCTCTTCATCTCTCCATCTTCCCCACCCCCCTCTCTCTATGTCTCTCTTCTTCCCTTTTCTCTCCTCTCTCAGAGGAAAAGCAAGACAAGAATAACTCCTACCCCAAGCTCGAGCTTTGTGATGTAGCCGCTCTTGTTCTTGTCGTACTTCTTCCACAGCTGGGGAGTAATAACGAGTCCAAGAAATAGACGAAAATCATAAATTGGTCTATGCCCACTGAACGGATACAAAAAGGGGATCTAAGGCACCGTCTGTTCTGCCAAAGAGAAGCTCTTTCTTAAAAGTTCCCTTCTTTAGAATTCTCAACATGTTTTCTTCATTGTGCAGTACACACTATAGCTAGAGTCAGAGACAGTGCCATTTCAGAAATATAAAGAGGTAGAGAGAGAAACTACAGATTTGATGTGGCGCATACCCCAGCGCTGCCATAGTTATAAGCATACTCAAATCAATACTTTTTGAAAACAAACCACGGGTCATCGTTCCCGCCTTCCGATATTTTTTATTGTCTATTACCCCGAAAACTGGACAGAATCTTTTTAGCAACACCCGCTTCTCTAAAATGGACTCCCCCAGTCAACCCGCATGCGCGTGTGACCTTTGACACGCACAGTGCACGTTTATCTTCCGGGAAGTTGTTTACGGTACCAGAAAAAAAAGGTGTAAGTTACGGTGATTGAATTTTACAGAGTGCTTCCGAGTTCTTGGTCAGAGCAGTCGTGGGACGTCCCACAGGCCTTGTGGGTGCCCATAAACAACGATAGACCGGTGTCATTATTATCTTTATTCGGGGACCGAGACCGAGTTGATGGACGTACCGACATCAGCTCCACCGTGGACTTGAGGTTCTCGCTCAGGCGAAAGAGCAGGATGAAGTTCTCGTCCGTGGGCAAGATGTTGGCAAGCTTCGGGGACGAACAGAGGACGGGGGAAAAAGTGATGAGGATACGGGCCAGACTCCAGCTGCCTGTCACTAGTCGTGTGGAGAAATTCACAACCTCTCCCGGACCTAACACCATTCAATCGTGGCTACATTTGCACTATATTATGCCAATGGTATATAGCCTATGGAGCTGAAATTTCGTTATGAGCAAAACAAAACAACATCAAAAACAGATTGGCCTACAGAATTCAAAACTGAGATTTTCAGACGTTTGTCCGGCCATGGCTTGCATGTACACCACACCATGTCAATCTCGGGGGAGAAGGATGGAGATTGGACGGTGAGGTTAGCAGCTCCAGGCCTGGTGTAAAAACCAAGATACAGTAGGCACTGTACGCGCCACATGACATGGGTTGTGTGAACGGGGATTCGTAGTAGTACGATCTACACCCAGCGGACAGCTGAGCCACGTGCGCTCTATACTACGTATCCGTACGTACGTACGGAGGACATAGGAACTGACTCACCTCCGTGATGGCGATGCGGCCGTCATTGGCCACGTCGTAGGATTCCATGAAGCACTGCTTTAGGCTCTCCACCAGGCTGTCTGTAACTTTGGTCTCACGGTCGGCGGGAAAGCAGAGAGAAAACAGGTAGGCTAACAATCATTCTTTTCTTTCGGAAAGGAGAAACTGACTAAGAACTTTCACAAACTGTGAAAACAACTATATAGTCGACTGGACCAAATTCATACTTTGCTAAGTGGTCAAAAGATCCCGGTCAGTTTTACGCTTTCTTTGCTTACTCGAAAATAAAGTATAGAAAACCTGATGAAACTGAGTAGGATATTTGAAACAATTTTTGAAAATACTTAAGACAATTTCACGGCACCATTTTTTCTTCTTTCACGGTTGTTTAAAAGTTTCAGTCAGTTTTTTTTTCTTTCCTCACTTTGTCTTCAGAAAGAACGTTTCCCAAATAAGAACAGCGTTCACTTTTTTGTGAAAAGAAAGAAATGCTGTAGCCAGGCTTACAGCTAATTGTTGTTTGCATCTGAATGAAAATGGGCCGGAATGATCATTGGAGATATCAGGCAGTTAATGGTTGAATGACTTTGACTGGCGCCGCCACCTCACCCCAGCAAAGATAGCTGATTTCGGAAGGCCAACACCTAAGGACTGGATTGCTAATGTGGTATATAATAGGTCTAGGACACTCTGACTGAAGTTCCGGCCGAGTCACATTTTCCTTCCTATTGTCACAGAATCGCAGGTCAATAATAACTGGCATAGACTAGCGTGGGGAAGGAGTCAGGGAGTCAGACCTATGGGCGGGGCTCCAAAATCAAGACCACAATTCTCGTCATTCAGCGCGACAGGATTAGAGTGACATCGAGTAATTTTCTGCCCTTGGCCCTCCATGAATCCCTGGATGACGCTGGGACTCAGGCCTGTCTCTGTCATACCAAAAAAAAATTCAGCACGGGTTGTGGTTCGTCGTTGAGTCTGAAATTCTGTCGCCCTCACTGTTAAATTAAGATGAATCTGCTGAGTGTCCACCAACAAACTGAAGTCAAAAGCATGCCCTTCAACACTAGAATCAGTGTAAAGAAAGCTGTCTTAGTCTTTCTGCCGATGAATAATAGCAACTTGAGAAGAGCACTTCAAGACCAACCAGTTGGAAAGAGTGATACCGTAAGCTCTCACGGTTGTTGCTACGAAAGCTGATGCACTCGTTTCAACTGGTGTATAGTCCTCACGCACTTGAGTTGTTATCAATACATTGCCGATGGCATCGTAACGGGTGAGAGAAATGAAATCGAAGCCCAAGTGCGAGCCCGAGGCCTTAATGTAATCGTAAAGGGCAATAGGTCGCTTCGTAGTAGTTGGGCCAGTGTTAGAATTTAGTTACCTAGTCCTGTATACCCAAGATTCAAGAGTGGACACTTACCGAGGGACTGGTTGTAGCCGACAGCAGGTCATGGAGAAACTTGTTCAGACCGTCGTCATCTATGTAGCCGCTGTCTACAGGAAAAGATAACAAAAAAATACCGTAGCTGTAAGAGAGGATGAATCTCGACACGACGAGATCACGGAGGCGGCAACCTCGACGCCATTAGAGCGCCACTTGCGGCGGCGCCCAAGGCTAGGCGTCCGCTCCTCGTACTACGGTGGACGTGAACGCGCCCAAACTGGCTGGTACCCGTCCAAGCAAGGTGGTGTTGTGCGCAAACGCGTCGCAGAGCATCGCCCGGTACCAGGCTATCAATTTGTCAATTTTGATCAAATTGGTATCGCTGTCAGAAGTGGTGAATTACTTGAGAACGGTATTGGCAAGACCCGTCAGAATGTGTAAAAAAATTAATAACTTTGATCATCATTACAGGTAATTGCCTATAAAAAAGGGCACATTTTGTGGTTTTTGTATGCCATGTTATTCGTAGATTGCACAGTTGATTGCTAACCTTTAGAAAATTGATTTAAGTGAAAATGACATTTTGCTAGTGATCTTCGAGATGAGAGTATTCGGTTCTGATCCTATCTCATTTTGGCCATTGGAACTTTCTAATATTCGATCAGTGATAATTTGGTTGATCCCTGGAGATATATACGGCAGTTAATGGCCGAACCGTCGAACCGCCTTCTGACGACTGGCGCCTGCACCCCGGCAAAGACTAGTTGTCTATTCGGGAAGGCCGCCATTTAAGGGCTGGATACCTTAGATGGTAAGAGCACTTTGCCATTTTTCAATTTGATTGTAAATTGTGAAGGACAGATTTTCCGCGACGACCGGGGCATGGGCGTGCATCTTTCATGCATCCGGTTTCCCCGGCAACCGCTCTAGTTACCCAGCAACCTCCTGCACCATTCATAATGATATTGTGCATGCGCTGTTCGCGGTAGAGCACCCACACTAGCGACCGCGATTATGCGATTACAAATTCACAAATAATACCCAAACGCATACCTGTTGGGCTTTGTGAATGTATATGTATAATAATTATGTATTATGTATACGTGTACACGCTATCTATTATGTTTTACAGCAATATGAATGCAAATGCACGCTCAATATTGCAATTTATTTTAAATCAAACGTCAAAGCCAAACATACCTGTACGTACATACTCGTTTTTGGCACCGTACATTTTGTTTTGTTTTTCGCACGCTGTCGTGCGAAAGTACAATGGCGGGACATGTTTGTATACCTATATCGGTATGTGCTCAATACCAGCATCTGTTTCAGCAATGCTACTTTTACGATATGATTATCAATCCAACCGTTGTTTGCAATCTACATACCCTGAGTGGATGATATGACAAAACAAAACAGACTCGGTTAATGTAATTATGTCGCCCTTTCCGTGCGCCGAATGAAGGCCACCATTTGGGCATTCGGCCATTGTAGGGACTATAGGGTGGCATTTTGATCTTTGGGAAATTCTTACATGCATGGATGGACTTGAAAGCTACATCACGGAATCGACTTGCAAAAGCATGAAATCATACTTTGGACTCTGTCTGTATATACCAGCAACGAAAACATACTTCAAACATACATGTAGTTGAATTACGAGGGTTCGTCATATGTACTCGACGTGCAATAACCACTGCGTGCATGCTTAATTCTTTGCTCGATTGCCTGCTCAGGAAAAAAAAAACCACACAAGCACTTTGGGCGGGATGCGCTTTTTTGCAGCGGGCAATAATTGATCGAATCCCTGAGCAGGCAGTGTTGAATATATACGTCGAGTTGGACAAATCCTTATTAGATTGCATTCTCTTCGACGCAAAGCCATAGGCTATATATCTACGGGCTGATTCTTCCCATGTATATCCACGCAGCGCGATTGACTGCACACTTTGCAATGCAATATGGCGTCTTTAAAGGCCCTATACAACATCGGTAAAGGTCAAAAGAGTGCCACAGTTTGTGTGTTAAACCATGTTACAACATTCCAAAAAAGCAATACTGCGAAGGTTTTTAGCTCAAATGGTTATCTGTGAAAGTTGAGAAATGCCCCCAAACCGTCACGGTTTTCCACCGTTCTGTAGTGTAAGAAATAGTTTATTTCCCACGAGTAATAAACTATTTGTCAATGTTTGAGTAAAGATTTCTCAAAAGGTACAGCATCCCAGACCGTAAGATTCCAACATGGGGATTCTATCATGACCATCTACAAACTGTGTAAATTAGAAGGAAATATGTGGACGTTGATGTTTTCCGATATTCCCAATGTTGTATTGGGCTTTTAAGGATGATAACGTTCAATATCTAGATAAAGGCAGAGAGAGACTTTAGCTGACAACATTGTATATAATAGACAGCGATAAATCTTTCCATCAGGTGGTATTATCTTACGGTAATGATATCCAATTCCCGTTAATGTTATAATGGCTGACTCACTGCACACGACGCCGACTCGGTTTTTTTTTCCCAAGGCCCCTTTGCAGTACATTATGCACGACGCGAGGTCGCCTGCCGGTAAATTTAATGATTTGATCGAGTCAGTGGCATTGTACGGAGCGAAAGCGCAATCGTGAAAATGTACCGGCATTTGTCTCAAGCGAGAATAGATGTTGCTGCATGCTGTATTCATAATCATACCAATACCATATATTTGTTTAAAGATTCCTGATTTTCGTTTTATCTCCAAAAGCCTTTGAGTATAGTGGATCATTGACGAGAATGAAACGGTGCGTGTTGCCTTTACCAACGGGAAACGTATAGATTGTCCGCTGTACCTCGTTGGAGTGTGAAATTCTGTTTAGCATCAAAGGCCTTCCTTGTTCCGTGAGGTCAGTTGAGTGAGGTCAGTTGCTTTGGACTTGTATTATTCCACCCTCCTTTTCATTGTATGAAACAGAAGTGAAATTTGAGTCGGCAAGCTGACCTCATGAATTATTACATTTTTGGCTTATGCCAATATTGGTGCTGAAGCAACTCCATGAAATTAGGCCCTGCTTGGTTTGTCGTACTCGAAATAGCGCCGAATTCTCAGTGACCTGCCCGATTGTCTGTTTTTGCCCGATTTCCGATCCGCTAAATAGGCGAGATACGCGTCCAGACCCCCAGCTTTCTAAAGTGCAGACGCAGTGCACCTTCACCACTTTACCACCGACGACTCGACGAGCCGCCGATCGAGGTGGTGTGACGGGACTCAAATCTGCCCCGCTAGCTACGGGTACCGCGCTTTACAAAGCTACGGTGGTTGTTTTTTTGCGCCGGTGAGAATGTAATTCAGCGAGGGTTTGCCCCCGCCAACGTGTAATCAACACTGAGCTTTAAAGTGCTAAATA
>OX465110.1:13258049-13273049 GCA_949987565.1 Luidia sarsii
GGATCAGCAGACCTTGCAGTCATCCATTTCGTTTCGGTAACATCAAAAAGGACGACAGTCGAAATGTTTAATGAAGATGCAGATGTGCACTTCCTTGCCCATGGATATTCATGTCGTCACACTATGAACATCTAAACCATGAAAAAGGGGTGAAAAATGTCATTTCACTGTGAAACTAAAAAGTCACTGTGATTTCATGGTGCAGTTTACAGTGAATTTACCGTGAAAATAATCGCCTCTCTGACCTGATAAGGACATCTTCAGGTCACTAAAGAGACCGTGAAAAAATGTGAATATCTAGGGTGGCAAGCTCGATCCTTGAGGGATGGTTAATTCAATTACCAGTAGGGACCACCAGCCCCCATAGAGGTACTGTTCGGTGTCCTTGTAACTGTCACTCCCAGATACTTCTAAATTGCCTCTAGCCATTTACCACCAGGAATGTGGCCTTGGAGACCACTGGTGAAAACACCTTGAAAATGACTTGGCTAACTGTGTGCCATGAAATAGGGGTGAAAACACGGTGATTTTTCTTTTCACGGCTAAATGACATTTTCACCCCATTTTCTCGGTTTAGATGTTCATAGTGTCACTTGCTTTGATTCAGACACTATGCAGCTGACGTGCGCCCGTCTCCGGTGGCATAACAATGACGACGGTGGAAATTTGCATATTCATTACTCATTCTATACTGTTGTCACATTTTAAGCTACATGCAGTACCATTTATTGTAATCATGTATCGTGTTTTTGTTGCTTTGAGCTTCAGTGCGGGTTGTCCCGGTGAGGTGCGATGTCATTTTGGTGGGCTGTTGTTCCACAATGCACAGTATTCTACACAAAACAGATTCATATGTAAATGCTATACCAAGCTTTTGTGAAAACTGGAAATATTTTACTAAGTGGTATTCAAACATTTGGGTTTTTCCCCAGACGCAATAATTATGACCAGGAGCTTCGCCTGCGCTCGCTCCATTCATTGCCTAAAATAATGTCGAATCCAAGATAGCCATTAAACTGTTTGGAATTCGGGCGCCGATAATATGGCAGGGCGTGGCGATGCAGCCATTATCCGTGCACACGAACAGGTATACTGGGACTCCGCGATGATTTATGTACGGGTATTATAATGCATGTCGGCGTATGCACACTGAGTATACTCGCGTGCGTGCGTGCCTAACAGGACGTATAGCGCCCGTATAATAGTCATTTTTCTCACGGGTCGCCTTCTTTGATACCGCGATGCGCAACTCCTAGTTATTATAACCATTTGTGAGCAGAAGGAGAGGGGGGGGTGTTTGCGAAGGCCCTGGACTCGAGTTTACTTCACTGGGCATCAGTATTAGCTTTGTTTGCCCTGGGAAACCAGGGCTATCTCGTAGATGATGAGAGCAGAATTGCCAGCGAAATTCAGGCGAGGTCGGCCGGCTTTGACCTCTGTTAGTCGAATGTTGTGTTAGTCGAATGTTGCGTATTACATGTAGTTGTGTTAGTCGAATGTTGTGTATTAGTTGTGTTGAGTCGAGTGTTTGTTGTGTATTAGTTGTGTTGAGTCGAGTGTTTGTTGTGTATTAGTTGTGTTGAGTCGAGTGTTTGTTGTGTATTAGTTGTGCTAGTCGAGTGTTTGTTGTGTATTAGTTGTGCTAGTCGAGTGTTTGTTGTGTATTAGTTGTGTTAGTCGAGTGTTTGTTGTGTATTAGTTGTGTTAGTTGAGTGTTTGTTGTGTATTAGTTGTGCTAGTCGAGTGTTTGTTGTGTATTAGTTGTGCTAGTCGAGTGTTTGTTGCGTATTAGTTGTGCTAGTCGAGTGTTTGTTGTGTATTAGTTGTGTTAGTCGAGTGTTTGTTGTGTATTAGTTGTGTTAGTCGAGTGTTTTTTGTGTATTAGTTGTGCTAGTCGAGTGTTTGTTGTGTATTAGTTGTGCTAGTCGAGTGTTTGTTGTGTATTAGTTGTGCTAGTCGAGTGTTTGTTGTGTATTAGTTGTGCTAGTCGAGTGTTTGTTGCGTATTAGTTGTGCTAGTCGAGTGTTTGTTGTGTATTAGTTGTGTTAGTCGAGTGTTTGTTGTGTATTAGTTGTGTTAGTCGAGTGTTTGTTGTGTATTAGTTGTGCTAGTCGAGTGTTTGTTGTGTATTAGTTGTGCTAGTCGAGTGTTTGTTGTGTATTAGTTGTGCTAGTCGAGTGTTTGTTGTGTATTAGTTGTGTAAGTCGAGTGTTTGTTGTGTATTAGTTGTGTTAGTCGAGTGTTTGTTGTGTATTAGTTGTGTTAGTCGAGTGTTTGTTGTGTATTAGTTGTGCTAGTCGAGTGTTTGTTGTGTATTAGTTGTGCTAGTCGAGTGTTTGTTGTTTATTAGTTGTGTTAGTCGAGTGTTTGTTGTGTATTAGTTGTGTTAGTCGAGTGTTTGTTGTGTATTAGTTGTGCTAGTCGAGAGTTTGTTGTGTATTAGTTGTGTTAGTCGAGTGTTTGTTGTGTATTAGTTGTGTTAGTCGAGTGTTTGTTGTGTATTAGTTGTGCTAGTCGAGTGTTTGTTGTGTATTAGTTGTGTTAGTCGAACGGTTAGTCGGGTGTTTGTTGCGTATTAGTTGTGTTAGTCGAGTGTCTGTTGTGTGTTAGTCGAGTGTTAGTCGAGTGTTTGTTGTGTGTTTGTTGTGTGTTAGTCGAGTGTTTGTTGTGTATTAGTTGTGTTAGTCGAGTGTTAGTCGAGTGCTTGTTCTGTTAGTCGGCCAGCATCTCATGCAAGAAATAAACTAAGAACTCATTTTCAAAAAGCAAAAAGCAAATATTGAACATAATCATATAATGTTGAATGATTGCTATGCAGCATGGTCTTTAATGGCGTGACGTCATCATTGTTCCAGTCAATGACATGGACTGTCCGTCCTATTTAACGACGTTGCCTAAAAGCGGGGCAGTGAGGTCGTTAATGGCCACGAACAACCACCGGGCGATGAATAATGCCAAAGCCGAAATGTCCACGGCCCACTCCGGTCGAGAAATTCAAAGCGTCCATGTGGCTTTTGCATCAGGGAAGCGGTCAGAGAGACGACCATGCAGGCGAGTAATTCCAATAGCATCTTTGCCGACGCTTGTTAAAACTGATATCATGGACGTTTGGATGGAATGGAGAAGGGGGTGGGGGTTGTTATCCAGAACAAACAATCGAGATAATGGTATCTCGAGGCTTTCCAATGCTCGGTGATTGTGGAGGTGTCTTTTTCTCTAATGGGAAAACGTACTAATTATTGAGAGGCGGGCGCTTTAATAACGAGGGCCGAGCGTCAATGAGGTACTCGAAAAGCACATTGGTGTGCGTGTATTGTTGTATTGAGCGGCACCGCCATTATGCCACAGCTAGTGCTGCGTAATAATAATATTGTGTCAGTCTGCCACCTGCTTGCATTATTTTGTATTATGCGTGGAGTCAACACGTCATGCACAAGAGCTATGGCGCAGTCTGGCCACCGTCCGGCTCTGTTTTTCTTGTTTTTCATTCAGAAATTAATTTCACAGCGAGGCGGCTGTGGATCTGACCTACCCCACCCCTCCATTTTTGGATTACAATGTATACAGTGAAAAACTTGGCTGCGACCGAAGATGCACGTCGTCTTGACACAACATCCGATATTGCGCAGGTCCGCAGGTCTGCGCCCGAGGCCGCATCTCTTGTGCATAATTGGGTTCAGGCCCGTATATTATAGGTGTATAAGATTAAGCAGAGCGAGTGGCTCCAAGCGATGGCGGCTGTTGGCATTGTGCACATACATGCACCAGCCCCGGTTTGGGTGGGAATTCGCTAACAGGAACACGATGGCATTGATAAATATTCACATCCTTTACTGGGTGGAATATTCAATTACAGAGTTTCAGCTATATGCACGCGAATGCAAATTAGCACATTTCACGTTAACACATTTATGCGTGCGTTCTGCTTGGCATTAAAAAAAAAATCTTGTTTGGACTAAATTCGATGAACGGTAATTGAAACGAAGGCATTACTCTCTCTCTCTCTCTCTCTCTCTCTCTCTCTCTCTTTCTCCCCACCTCTCTCTTTCTCTATCTCTCTCTCTGTCTCTCCCTCTATATATTTCTCTCTCTATCTCTCTCTAATTGTCTCTCTCTCCCTCTCCCCCCCTCTCTCTCTCTAACTCTCTCTCTCTATATATATATATATCACTTTCTCCCCCCCCCCTCTCTCTATCTCTCTCTATATCTCTCTCTCCCTTTCTCCCCCTCTCTCTATCTCTATCTCGATATCTCTCTCTCCCTTTCTCCCCCCCCCCTCTCTCTCTCTCTCTCTCTCTCTCTCTATCTCTTTCTCTCTCTCCCTCTGTTAGCAGTCTTCGTTGCACCGTAACAAATACCGTACTGTTCAAATACCGTACCGTACGTTGGTAAGATGTCCAATCAATTGGTAACACTGTTAAGGCACAGGTCAAAACTGTTGAATTGGGTTGGTCAATGTATCAATCACAAATGTCCATGATTCCTCGGAACTGATTTTTCCAAGAAAACAAAAGCAGGTCGTTTCCCAAAGGCTGAGAGAAAGGTGCTACTACTATAGGTTCGGAACGTCGGTGTCAAATTTTTGAGATTTTCATTTTGGTCATTGAAGTCTGTGAGTGGTTTGTCCCATTGTTTTTAATTTTACTTCCCGTCATTTCTTATGAAGTTAGACCAAGTGTTAAGCAAACGATTTAGTCTAACACACATTTTTGGAGGCCCGGCATTTGTTTGTTTACAGTGCTATAGGCGGGTGCTGCACCCAGGCCAAAGAGACTGGGCGTATGCCCGTGCTCGAAACAGGTACCCACCCCCGCACGGTGAACGACAGGAACACCACCCCCCCCCCCCCCCCCTCCCCACACCCATCCCCCAAAACCAGGCATTCGCCGGCCCCCCTGGGTCTCATGCAGCGCACTTACTGTTGGAGTCGTAGTGTTGCCAGACCTCGCCGAATGTGGACGCGTCGATCTTGATGTAGGCCTTGCCAACCTCGGGGTACTGCTCCAGAAAATTCTCGTAGTAGGACTTTCGCCTGCTGCTGGCAGCCATTGCGATCGGTCTCCCTCGTCTTATTCCCTGCCTGTTATGAAAGCGTTGAGCGAGCCCGGTGGTTTTTTGGGGGCAAGTGGGCGATGCGTTTCTCGGTCCGGACCGTCTGCGGGCACCGGGAGCTCGTTGTGTGTGCGTGCAGAGTGTGCGCAGCGCTGGGAAGCGTGTGTGCTCGGGTAGGCTGGGAGCGGGCTATTTATTCGCGAGGTGGCTTGCATCGGTAATGAGATGAGCGCCGCACTGCTGCTAGTGAGATGGAGAGGACTAGGAGCGATGTCATGGACCGTGTCGCATTACCCCCCCCCCCCCCCACTGCTTCTCTAGCTCCATGCCTACCAATCAATCCCACCCGAGCCTAAATCGTTAGCTTGTCTCATCTCTCTTCCGACGGCATCATTGAAATGGTGTGTGGTGGGGGGGGGGGGCTTTGAAAACGAGACAGAAATAATCACACAACTCCCTGATCTGAATTTCGGATGGGTCGTGGTTCGTATGTGGCGCTCGTTAAAAAAAACCAAGAAGATCCGCTTGTGTTGCTTGTCTCTGAAGCGTGAAGGGTGTTATTTTTTTCTTAGAAGGGAAAGGGATGGGCGGGTTTCGAGCATTTTGAGAGTGTGCTTATGTGCATTCAAGATGAACCTTTGTCGATCGGAGAATCCTCATACGAGGCGATGGTTTACATCGCGAGGGCAAGCAAACAGTGTCTCTTCTCTAGAGGGGGGGGGGTCACTTTCGATTTCGTAAACCGGGCTGTGCTCGCATTCCTCTCCAACATCACACGAGTCCAAATTCGCGCTTCTCGTTAACAAGCAGGATCTAGTTTATTACGTGCGAATGCTGCCAGGCCGATCCGTCGACGCACACTGTTTACGAATGTGATATCCATACGCGTGAGCTGTGTATCACACGCGCCGATGTGATTTGTTGGTGCCTGCAATTATGTTTATGGCTAACGGCTTACCTAGCAATCTGTGGCGTTCATCGAGTGAGCGTGATTTCATATATTATACGGGAATAGTGCTTGGTATAGTGAAGTATTGTCATCTGACGTAAAGGAGCGTTTGGAGAGCCATGAAAATGCTTCTTTAGGAGATGATGTAGATCCCGTAGGCTCCGATATAGGCAGATTGAGAATAATTATGTGTAGGCCTAATGAGGATGGACTTAGCTGAGCGGAAGTGAACATAAAGCTGATGAGTGAAATACGTACCCGAACTAATGGAACTATACCTGGGCACGTCCTGCATGAGTGAAGACGGCTTGAGACGAACCCGGATTTGACCGGTGAAAGTGAGGGGGAGAGAGAAGCAGAGTAAAGGGAGGGGAAGAGGAAAGGCTGGTGACAGGAAAGAGGAATGGTGTGGAGATGCTGAGGAATGAAAGACACAGGAAAGTATGGCATGGCATGATCGTCATGCGTCAAGACATCGATAGAGAGCGAGAAAGACACAGAGAGAGATGGAGACAGAGAAGGAGACAGAGATGGGGAGCAAGAAAGAGAGAAAGATGGAGAGAGGGATGAAGAGAGAGAGAGAGAGAGAGAGAGAGAGTTGGGGGAGATATAGATGGAGAGAGAGATGAAGAGAGAGATGAAGAGAGATGGAGAGAGAGATGGAGAGCAAGAAAGAGAGAAAGAGATGGAGAGAGAGATGGAGAGCAAGAAAGAGAGATAGAGAGAGAGATGAAGGGAGAGATGTAGAGCAGGAAAAAGAGAGAGGTGGAGAGAGACACGGAGATCAAGAAAGAGAGAGATGGAGAGAGTGAGATGGAGAGCGAGGAAGAGAATGAGGTGAAGAAAGACAGGAAGAGAGGGATGTAAAGCGAGATAGGCCTAGAGGGAGTGAGAGATCTGTAGCTCTGTATAAACCGACGTGCTAGGAATGCAATGCAAATCTGCTGCATATAGCCTAAGAGCGTCAGGGGCGCGAGGGGAGATAGCGAGGGAGAAAGAGGAAGAGAGAGGGGATGGTAGGAAGAGAATATCGGACATTCGCAGACCGCTTGCATGTGGTGTTTCATTATTGAAGCTGTCAGATACATGCATAATGGCTTTGATGGAATGGAATACCAAAGTTTCAGAGACGAGATTCGAAACACGGCATGCAGTGGTCAGAACGCAATATTTTTCATCAAAGGCAACAATATTCGAACCGTTCGAACCCAAGTCTTGCACGACATGTAGTCGGTTTGAAAATAGCACACCTGTGAACATTTCAGCTCAATCCGCCAACCGAGTCTCGAGAAAATAGTGAAGAACCGCTTCATTTTGTTTCGCGAAAATACAGCATTCAACGAATTCGTCCGACATATCGTTTAGATCTGGGGAGTGAGACGTAAACTATTTCTTTACACTTTCTCCAAAAATACAGCATTTTAGAGAGATGTTTCTACTATACCCATTCTCAAACTGTATAAATTGCATGTAAATCTGTAAACATTTCTGGGGTTTTTTCCATCTTACCAATGTTGCGTAGGGGCTTTAAAGCCCCTACGCAACATTGGTAAGATCGAGAGAAAAAAACCCAGAAATGTTGTATTTTGGGAGAAAAGAGTAAAAGAAATCGTTTACGTCTCACCGAGATCTAAACTATTTTTCGGAAGAGTACGGCGTTAAATGCTGCATTTTCGCGAAACAAATGATGCGGTGTTCACGATTTTCTCGAGACTCGGTTGGCGGATTGAGCTGAAATTTTCACAGGTGTGCTATTTCATGCATTATGTTGGATCAGACAACGTATGGATGCTATTCTTTGATGTTGTGTAGGGGCTTTAACGTACAATGTACCCGTAAGGGCCCCCGACGTAAAATGATGAGCGATACACTGATAGACAACGGTGATCCATCGCGACCACAATGAATTACCAGCGACGGTCCCCGGGGGAGGACTCTGTCAAATCGAACTCTGGGTAGACTCATTTAGTTGCCTGCTCGCGTGTAACACCGTGACCGGGGGGGCTCTTACGGAGCGGCTCGGACGGAAGAAAAATGCCCAGGCCCTATTGCCGTGCAGTGTCATTGGGTAATACAGAGGGTACGCCTTGGACCACGTGTTTCTATAGTTGAATGCTAAAGAACCACGTGTCAATACCAGTAGCAAGGCACAGCCTGTATTCTCGGGATTGTGTATGACGGGGGAGGAGGCGGATGCCCGACTCCGAGCCCGATGATCCAGGGGCTCATAAACGGGCCTGTACACATAGTCTGTGAGTGTGTGGGTCTTTGTGCGTTGGTTCATCCATCCTTTTTATAGCTCCATGTAAGCTCCATGGTTGATCCAAGTGCACAGCCCTTTCAAAATAACCTCCTAATGGCAAACGCATCCACGCTGAATGCTATACAACCAAATCCACAGTTCCATGCAGTCATTTCTATATAGGAATTTGAAGGTATCGCGATGCGTATACCCCATTGCATTGCCGTTGAGGTATCCAAATCTATTTGTTGTTTTGCCGTGGTGGTTTTTTGCCACACCTGTTCGTATATATCAGTCACTTTAAACGATCGCAGGTCCCTGGTTACGGTCTAGTGCACATTTTCATGAGGCACTCTATCTTCCACTGGGAGGTGACCAGCATTATAGTGCAACGATTATAATTCAGACTCTGAGTAAAACAAGTGGGCAGACTCGGGTTACACGACCCCCCCCCCCCCCTCCTCCTCCTCCCCAGCTCGCCGCTTTGGTAGTGGTTCATTGCGTAAGGCAAATTGAGGTCCCAGCACCGTGCATGATAATTACATCTCAGGCGGGGAGCCGGACTCGATGGCACGGTTGCAGCTGCCCGCATTAATAGCTTGGCCGCGCCGCCGGTCGATGGTGTCAGCACCCTTGGGGACCCTCATTAGAACGAGATCTCGTTTGATTTTTGCCCCGCAGTTAATTGCTGCACGGTCGATTGTGTCTCGGGGTCACACAGCCTCCAGCAGGCTAATTCCTACGCCATTTTATGAGCGAATTTCCCCCCTACAAGTGCTTTAGGCCATCGGAAAACGCCAGCAGAGAAAACACCGTGTAACTAATGCATTTTGCGCCTCTCCTTAGTTCAACAAGAATCTATTTAGCCTACAGAAAAATTGCTAATTTTTTTTTACTGATTCAATGACCTCAATTATGCAAATCTGAAGACTTCTCTGGGCCCGACGTTTCGGCCTTTCTCTCAGCCTCCGAGATAGGTCTTGCTGTGATCGGAACGTCCGACCTCGTTTCTAAAGATTTAGGAAACAAACTTTTTTGTTGAAGAGAGTTAGCTAGTGCCAAATGTCTTGGCTTAACGAATTTGGTGCATTAAGCTATAGAGACGGATTATGCCGCTTTGGACACTGGGTATATAGCTCATTGTCCAATGCGCACTGCACGAGCGGCTGACGCCAGTAAAGCCGCCATCTTTGCCCTCGTATTGTCGGCAGTGGAGCCGCTATCTTTGCCCTCATATTGTCGGCAGTGGAGCCGGTATCTTTGCCCTCATATTGTCGGCAGTGGAGCCGGTATCTTTGCCCTCATATTGTCGGCAGTGGAGCCGCCATCTTTGCCCTCATATTGTCGGCAGTGGAGCCGCTGTCTTTGCCCTCGTATTGTCTGCAGTGGAGCCGCTGTCTTTGCCCTCATATTGTCGGCAGTGGAGCCGCCATCTTTGCCCTCATATTGTCGGCAGTGGAGCCGCCATCTTTGCCCTCATATTGTCGGCAGTGGAGCCGGTATCTTTGCCCTCATATTGTCGGCAGTGGAGCCGTCATCTTTGCCCTCATATTGTCGGCAGTGGAGCCGCCATCTTTGCCCTCGTATTGTCGGCAGTGGAGCCGTCATCTTTGCCCTCATATTGTCGGCAGTGGAGCCGCCATCTTTGCCCTCATATTGTCGGCAGTGGAGCCGCCATCTTTGCCCTCGTATTGTCTGCAGTGGAGCCGCCATCTTTGCCCTCATATTGTCGGCAGTGGAGCCGCCATCTTTGCCCTCGTATTGTCGGCAGTGGAGCCGCCATCCCTGCCCTGAATTACACGTTACTATAGGCCTAGATGCGTTCGATAATCTTTCCCTGGGTCACTCAGTGGGGTAGCCTGGGTCTTCCCTAGCTAATCAAACGCGCCTTATTATTATGCCGGCCTGGCTTCCACAAAAAAAATTAGCTCACAGAGGCAAGCGTATTAAGGCCGTGTACCCCCGCGGTGTGGGTGGTGTCGGTGATGAAGGTTGTTGATCGATTGCAATTACACGACTCCCCGCAGGCACTCCATGGACGGGGACCCTAGTGCAGTCTGTCCATTGCAATTCATGTTACGTGAGACTTCCAGACGCTAATGTCAGCAGCCGCCCCCCCGGCGCCCCGCCCTCCCCTTTTGGGGAAGTGTAGTGCGCGTGCTCGGAGCGAAGCGCGCATGCTCAGAACGACGGTTACCACCGATACGCATTGGCCGATACGCTACGAAGACACGGGCTGGATTTTCACATCTCGTAGGTATCCAAACGCGCTATACTGAACAGGACCACGAACCGAGCGATCTCCAATGTGTACTCTGTACCGGCTGAACCTATCCGCCAATTTCTCCTCTTTCGCCGACTCGGGCACGATCCCATGCCTACCGCCCTGCCTTGATCCATTCCACACCCTCAACAAAATATCACAACAATGATGGGGAAGTGGCAGATGTCGATAATATCTAAGCGATTGCAGACAGCCATTCTCAGGCGAATCAAAGTGAGGACTGGAACTCACTGCTGTCAGAGGCAGGCCAATGCTTGAGTGTGCAATTTGGCTGCATCTGACAGTCGCAACGGTTGCCGTGGAAACCGTGAATTAGGTTTCTCAATATTGGACGGTCGAACTCTCAAAATGTGCCCTCGTCAAATCAATAGCATATTGAGCTGTACGTGTGCGGCGCACGTTTTTTTTTCCCTTACCACATTATTCGCTATGGGCCCATATGTTTGTGCACAAACAATTTACGGGGTGGGGGAGAGGAGAGGGGGATATACCAGTTGAAGTTAAAGCTAGGGATAGGCTTTCTGCACAACCAATAAAGGCTTTCTGCATAGCGAATACAACGCACGTGAACAATCTGAGTGACCCGAGACTCAATTCTTCATACTTTGTGCACAAACATATGAGCACATAGCGTAAAAAATATCGCGTGCGGCGCGCCTCCGTTGTATGTAGACTGGTACCCGGCGCCCCGCTGGGCTCACTGGAGTGTGCGCGCTGGATTGCGTGACGGCTAATAGAGACGAAGCTGTTCCCCGTCATTTCTATCTTGTTTCCGTACAGCTAGTCCGGCCAACTTTGTCAACTCGTTTTCCCCATAATGCCGAGGGGCATGCGAGCGCCAATATGGCTGACACTGACGTCAGTGTTGTGCACTGCGCATGCACCGCCCATAGGACGCAACCAAAAATGGCTCCAGATGCGTTTTTTGGCGCTCAAAACCAAGAATTCGTTTGACTTTTATTCCACCTAGATTCATACTTCCAATTTTGGATTCGGTTTTGAGTTACACCGACTCGATATAATGAAGCATACATTATTTTCACAGCGACGAGCCAAACAAAAACAAACTTGGTGAGTGTGACACCACGTGGAAAAAAAGGGTGCGGGTATAATATTCTCATAGTTTCAAGCCAAACTGTAACCAACCAAATTATTTTATTTATTTTTATTTTATTCTATTTTTCTATGTGTTTATCTGTTTTCAGTGAACGAGCCTAGAGAGGTGACGGAAGAGCCTTATCCTGGGTCCTTTTCCCAAACCCTGCTTATGCTTCGGGCTCCGGCTCCGTCTCTGTTATCCCCGCCCAAAAAAAACAAGTTGAAGATTTGGATTCTTTGGCCGTTTGGGTTTTTCTTGTTCTTGTCTGGAGTACGGTCACGGTAAATGGTTCTCATCAGGGAACAATGTCCTTGCTCTGTGACCCTGTATACGGTACATTCGCTATGCACTATAGGTCATTCATTGCCGCATCTGCATTGCACTATATGCTTTTTATACATTATTTTGCGGGTACCCACATCGGTGGTTGGTCCGCACGGGAAATACGAAGACATTGTCGCCCCGTCGAGGTCTCGTCTGGTCCCGGCTAGCCC
Source organism: Luidia sarsii (assembly GCA_949987565.1). NCBI lineage: Eukaryota > Metazoa > Echinodermata > Asteroidea > Paxillosida > Luidiidae > Luidia > Luidia sarsii. The sequence goes on from OX465110.1 coordinate 13,270,170, forward strand.
AAACCGTCCGGGCGGTGCCCCATAGGTTGCAGCACACTCAGTCAAGCCAAGATGGCTCCGCCGAGCTCATTATCATAAAGTGTAAACCCACAAATTTTTCTTCTTTTTTAGGGGGCTTTTGGGGTCTAATTAACTGATATTTTGTAGAATGAGTGAAGCTTAAGACAACCCGGAAGTTCAATGTTCAATTCCCGTCAGTAATTTTGAACATTATAAGGCTTTGAATTTGGCCCTATTTGACTGTGGAAGTGGAGGGATGTTCCCCAAATCCTTGCAGAAATTCGCCTTGGACGACTACACATTTTGGGCGTTTGTTTTTTTCCCGGGAGTAATCAGCAGAAAATCCAATCGGCTAACAGCGCCAAAATGGAAAAGAAAAAGAGTGTAAACTTTTGGGTGTGGAATATAATGTACTGGGACTTTACCATACCATCGCGCAGGCAGCGCGTCGCTCACTAATAGTACACTCGGTGGAAACACCATGCGTTGCGTGCGCCAAAGCTCATCGAGGTAGCAGTGATTATCGTCCCCGTCTCGAGGAACGGGACCCGGATGCACGGTATTACTTTCGGCAGAGGGCCAGGGAGTGGGAGGAGGGGGGGTAATTGTCACGCCATCAGCATACATCACGCAGGTGGTCGGGCATCATTTTTCAGCGTTATGTATCTATAGCTGTTCGTGCTCGGCATTTATGTGACAGAACTTGTTCTACTGATTGCTCGACGGACGAGCTACGACGAGCTATTTCTCTTTCTCTCTCTCTTCTCTCTCTCTCTCCCTCTCTCTCTCTCTCTCTCTCTCTCTCTTTCTCTCTCTCCCTTTCTCTCCCTTTCTTTCTCTCCCTCTCTCTCTTCTCTCTCTCTCTCTCTCACCCTCTCTCTCCCTCTCTCTCTCCCTCTCTCTTCTCTCACCTCTCTCTCTCTCCCCCCTCATCCCCTGTCTCTCTCTCCTTCTCTTTCTCCCTCTCTTTCTCTCCCCTCACTCTCCCCTCTCCTCTCTTTCCCTCACTCCCTGTATCTCTATCTCTCTCCCCCCTCTCCCTTTCTTTCTCCCCACCTCTCTCAGCGCTGACTGCGCCTCACGAAAACATATCCGATCTTCAGGACCTTTTTTTTTTTCAAATGCAGAATCCTGCCCGCAGGAAATATCCCGTTATAAGGACATAGGAGTATCAGTCATTATTTTCCCTTTGCCGTAGCCTTAGCACATGTCCATATATCAGTGTATGGCAGTTTGCAGAACATTTTGATTTCAAGGATAATCCAACGATTGACACTGCGTTCATCACGATCGATATGGACAATCGATGGCACGGATAATAATGTGATAATTTTTTTCGCCGCTTTATAATTTGGGTAACACTTCACCAATTACTAATAATTATAGAAATCCAGTCAGTGACCAAAAAGTGGTAATTCTGGGTGTTTGTTTAACGGAATACGAAAGAGAGAGGGGGGAGAGAGGGGGTGAGTGATGTAGAGAGAGGGGGTAGAGAGAGGGAGAGAGAGAGGGGTATAGAGGGAGGGGGAGATGTGGAGGTAGGGGGAGAGGGAAGAGAGGGAGTGAGTGAGAGTAAGAGACGTCCCGATTGGAATGAGGTGAGGAAACGGAGGCCTAAACATTCGTCTTCGTGCTCATCAACCGATGCAATGATAGCGGGCAAGTGTGTCCCTTGTGTTTGCACCAGTCGATGATACAAGATGGGACCTCGGCCAACATTGGACTCCCTCAACCGCGAGAGGGCGGGCGACACACCACACACACCACCACACGAATCGTGCGCATTGTACTGCCACACTCTGCCACGAAGTGTATACATACATTATATCATTTGTTGTACATGTATGCACCTCGATTACTTTTTAACCATAACACATTGAACAGCGAAGAAGATGTACACCCAGAGACCCATAATTCAAAGGCTGGTGTTCGAAACCCCATTTTTAGGCCGAAAGTGTGGGATTTACATAGGCCTGTGACCCTACGCGAAGCAGGTAGAAGACATGCGTCTCAAAATACAGGCTGAAATTCGGTATGCAGCTCAAAAACTGGCTATCGTGCACAGCACGAACATTTAAAGCCATTTGACTGTAATCAAGCCACAAAACTTAGGCACCGTCGTAAATGAATTATTTCAATGTGAATTTGTGTGCCTTTGTATTGAGGGCCGTGCGCGGGTTATTTTTTTTCTTCAGTGTATTGAACCTTTAGAGCTTCTATATCTGTAGCCTGCGACCAATGAATGAACACTTTGCGCAGTCAACAGCCGCTGTTCTCGAGCTCGAGAGCAAATGGAGCGACAGCAAACAGTGCACACTATAATTGCTGAGGACACCTCTCGAGTCAGTTCCTCCCCTCCCCATCCCCTCTCCTTCCCTCCCCTCCCCTCCACTCCCTCTCACCCTTGCTCTCCCCTTCCCTCTCCCTCCACTCTCCCCTTCCCCCTCCCCTCTCCCTCCACTCTCCCCTTCCCCTCCTCTCTCCCTCCACTCTCCCCTTCCCCCTCCTCTCTCCCTCCACTCTCCCCTTCCCACTCCTCTCTCTCTCCACTCTGCCCTTCCCCTCATCTCTCCCTCCACTCTCCCCTTCCTCTCCCCTCTCCCTCCACTCTCCCCTCCCCTCTCCCTCCACTCTCCCCCTCCCCCTCCCCTCTCTCTCCACTCTCCCCTCCCCCCTCCCCTCTCCCTCCACTCTCCCCTTCCCCCTCCTCTCTCCCTCCACTCTCCCCTTCCCACTCCTCTCTCTCTCCACTCTGCCCTTCCCCTCATCTCTCCCTCCACTCTCCCCTTCCTCTCCCCTCTCCCTCCACTCTCCCCTCCCCTCTCCCTCCACTCTCCCCCTCCCCCTCCCCTCTCTCTCCACTCTCCCCTCCCCCCTCCC